>LBNU01003421.1:74028-191725 GCA_014162995.1 Artemisia annua
TTTTTTTTTTTTTTTTTTTTTTTTTTTTTTTTTTTTTTTTTTTTTTTTTTTTTTTTTTTTTAACTGCAGCAGCCAGCAGATAAAGGTGGAAGGAAAAATGTTGAAAAGTGTGAATAGGTTTTTCAAAATTCCAGTTAAAATTTGAAAAAGATAACTTTTTTTAGTTTTTTAAAAACTGACTAAAAAATTGCAACTCAACAAGTTTTCTGTTTTAAATTTTTTTAAAAACATTTTTAGCAAATGCCGATTTTTCACCGACTGAACACACTCGAAGTTTTACTCTTTGACAACTAATTAATACTTTCATTTAATTTTGTAAAAAACAAATTTTGATAAGAAATATATAGAATGGTTTGAAAATACTATTTTTTATAATACACAATCATTTTGAGAATCTTATAAGGGAAATTAGGACAACAATATTGGAACCGAGGGAGTATAAGAAAGAGCTAATCACTTGGAAATCTATCATACTTGACACATTTTCCCATTCTAATCACTGAAAACCAAAAATCTGTGCACATTAATCCTTAACATTTTGAATTAATGCTGTTTCGGGCAACATGAGGGAGTATAAGAAAGAGCTAATCACTTGGAAATCTATCATACTTGACACATTTTCCCATTCTAATCACTGAAAACCAAAAATCTGTGCACATTAATCCTTAACATTTTGAATTAATGCTGTTTCGGGCAACATGATACCCAAAACTCACCTAATTCAGTTACCCAAAACTTACCAATGGGGGTTGTGCACAAATTTTAGTTTAGTGATTAGAACCGGAAAACGTGTCAAGTATGATACATTTCCATGTGATTAGCCCTGTAAGAAAAGTGTTTTTAATTGTTTTTTACTGTTTTAGCACGAACAAAATCATCTTTTTGTATTCCGAAGGTTATTATGTTCATGATTCTAGAATTTTAAAACTATTTCTATGCTAATTAAATTTTATTGTTTGTGAATTGTTAAGTTTTGGATAAACATTAGTTCATTAACTTAATTAATTGTGTCGGTTTAATTAAGGGCTTTGTTAAAAATGGTAACCACTATTATGGAAATACCCTTACAGAGTATATTTCATGGTTACTGTTTAATTAAGGCTTTTGAATATTTAAGAAATTTGAACCTTAATTGCAATGTTTTACGATGATTTTTGTAACAGAATTTAAGAATCTTGAATTCTTGATGGTGGAAGATTACGAAAGAAAAACAAACCAGGATGTTGTATTTTCCATGCTATTGCCTCGATTATTTCATAGTGATGAAGATGGCCTTTGTTTAGACATGCACATGCCTGGTATGGATAGCCGCCATGTGAGTGTTTGTGTTGAAGACAACACTTTGCTTTGTGAAGGCACAAGGCCAGATGGGAAACTGGCAATATACATTCGTGAATTTGATGATTTACCACCGGACAAGAAGTATACAAAACCTGCAGGTATTGTACCAATGACACAGTGTTGTGCTGGGACGGGGACCTACATTGGCTGGATGAGTTTACCAAAGAAGATGTATACGCAAACAGATGTTAAGGCAACGATGAAGGAAGGTGTGTTACGTGTAACATTTCCTAACCTGACAAAAGAAGATCTCGAGCAAGTATGAAAGTGGGTTGTATGTATTCTGGTTCGTTCATGTTTTCAGTTAGTATCATTGGTTTTACTAGTGCTAATTCTATCTAATACTCTTCATGGGCTTGTGATTCATGAGACAATTTGTCTTCACTTTTGTTTCTTAGTACCTAAGGCCCGTTATCAGAAGTATCTTTGTTGTTTAAGTTCTTAGAAACACATTTCTTGATGCAGCAAATGTCGTTGCTGACATTTACCTTTGCTGTGTGGATTTGGTTGATTACTCAATTGCTGGTGTTAAATCTGTCTGATTCTCTTCATGATTAGTTGTTTTTATTGATCTTGATGAAAAGACAAATTAGATTCACCAAACAAAATTGTCTTTGCTTTCATCTATTAGTATGTACAGTTCGTGTTTTCAGGGGTATTAAAGGCTTATTATCACTAAATTAAGTAATTAACAGTCACCTTTGCTGTCATTTATCAGTATTCGAGCTTGTTGTTATCATCAGAAGTACTTAGGCAAGTTTAAACAAAAAATGTGTCAAACGTTGTAATTCAAAAGACATTCTATATTACTTGATTTGTAGTTAATTTGCCTCTTATGATATAGAATAAAAAAGAGTAAGATGTCAATGTCGTAAGAAAATTGTCAAACTAGTTGAACAGTTAGAATAGTACCATCTATTTCAATTACTGGATTTCTTTGGTTATAGTTGGTCAGGCTAATGTGTTTGTACTAACATGAACTCAGTAAATACAATGAGTAAAAAGAAGTATAACACTCCATAACTACTACATAAGTAGCTTTCTTCGTCTTCAAATTATGAAGTTTGATACTGCAATTGTTGTATGCACAATTATCTATTGATATAGGAGGAAACGAAAAATATCGGGAACTGTCAAAACCAAAGACCCCAACTGTTTCCTTTTCTTCGATACTTGATCTCCGGGGGATGAATTGGGAGATGAAAAAGTAGCATGGGTTCAACGGGTCAGCTGATTTTCTAAGTTAAACATCAAACGGGTCAAAACGGGTCGTTGAATATTTGGACATGTCACCACTGAATACTTGGTGTTCTTCTTAACTGCCACCAGCTTACTTTCTGGCAACCGCACACTGGATTTAGTTAGCCAGTGCAAACATTTGGCGTTGACTGCCATAATCATTTTTTTATATCTGCAAACTGAATACATGAGTTTAATAGCGGGATGTTATAGGAATTAATTGCTAAAAATAACTAGTTTTGACACAAGTCTCTTTTATTCATACACAATATCAGAACGAACCAACGATTATGCCCTCAACACTATCATTCCTAATCTTTTTATCATTAAACAAAACCTCATTAGAGCCTCATCTCTTCCACTTCCAGCAACTCAATGAATTTCATTTTGCAATTTTCGCACCTATTCTTTCTACCCGGTTTCTAAAAATATGAAGAATGATATATTATTACTTAAAAAGTACATGATTTCAGCAATAATTTGATTTTTTGAACAAAGCAATTTACCATTTAATCTCGTAGAAATAATATATACCCTAATCAATTTGTTTAATCAAATAAATCAAAACTAGCACATTTATGAACTATGAAAGACACATTCTTTTTTTCNTATATATATATATATATATATATATATATATATATATATATATATATATATATATATATATATATATTCTAATATTTTTATTTTTTTTTCCTATTTTTTTTAATATTTTTCAGATTTTTTTGGTGAAGATGGACTGTGCATGAAATCATGTTCTAATGAAGTGGGTTAACGGAAGTTAGTAAAAAACTTAAATCCGCAAAAAAAAAGGAGGAAAAAAAAAGTTGGCCGCCTTTTTATGCAAGAAAAAAGTGAAGTAACTTGATTGGAAATAGACCCTAAGTTGTGTACCTTTTTTTGCCATTTGCCCTAAAAAAAACTGCAATAACAAGCATTATGACATATTTCAAAATGCTATAAATTTCTGTCAACCAAACACGTAAAGGTATTTTAAATTCCGAAAATTTAAATCATGAATTATTGAAATTTCCCGAAATTTGAATGTTCAGAATTTCAAATTCACGAACCAAACGGTCATCTTAATTTTTTTTTTCTAGAGCATCTTTTACAAACTACATACTTTTTTTCTCTCAGATTTGACACGTAGACGTACTTTCACTATAAACTACATACTTTAACTTTTGTTTTTCTTTTTTTATAATCGTAAACATCGAGTTTTTCTCATTACTTTGTGTTTTAAACAGTCAATTGTTAAGATCCTGATTCTGATCTTAGCATCTTACGATTATACGATACTGTTAAGCAAAGACGATCCGGACCCTACATAGAATCTTTGCAAGCTTAATATCTTATAAAGTAATTTTTGTACTTTTGTTTGTTCATCAAACGTCAATCCACATGTAGCAGCCTTTGTAATAATACTCATCAACCTCCCAGCAAATGAATCTATTGATTCATCTTCTTTCATCACAAGTCTCTCAAATTCTGATTTAAGTTGTTGCGAGTGTGCTTGTTGTACATCTTCTGTCCCAATAAATCTGGACTTTAGAGAGTCCCAAATTTCTTTTGCTGTTTCACATCCCACAACTTGCATTTGCAAATCTTATGGTAACCCTTGAAATAGGTATGCTGACGCCGAACTATCCTTCTTTACATCAATCTCTTTTGATGTACTTACTCCCTCTACTAAATCCCAAACTCCATTTGCCAATAATATCTTTTTCATTCTTAATGCCCATAATGTATAATTCGTATTGTTTAAAACGGGGCATTGATATGATGGTAACGATATGGTGAAAATAACTCTGTTTTCGTTTTTATCTCCCGTCATATCTTTCGATTCTAATAATAGTCGACCTTAAATTCTTCTTTCTAACCACAACAATAATACGCAACTTCTAAAACTAATATAATCTTAATAATAGTCGAACTTAACTTTTCTGTCTAATCCACAATAACTCTCAAATTCTAAACTTTTCTAATCTAATCTTCTAAAGTAACAAATAACAAATATCTATTCTAATAGATATAAGTAAACAAATATTGAAATGAATAAAAATTGTTACTTGGGCTTTTCTGTGTGTGGGCTCCTTCTCTTAAATTGACCGTTCCCTTAAAAAGGTTCCTTTTTTTTATCCCCAAACAAAAATCCACTTTTTGCTACTGCTTCCTATCCCCAAATAAAACCTGCTGCTTCCTTTCTTCTTTATACACGCAATTACGGCAAGGTCTGTAATCGGTCCTTCTGGTTTTCCTTCTAATCGAATGGTGGTTTAATCGGTGTTCACTTTCTTCTTCGGTAATGATGGTTACTTGGTTCTGTTTCTCTTCTTCTCCGGCGGTGGTTTTGCACAACCGGGTACGTTTACTCCTCTCCTCTTTTTCTTTCTCTTCTTGATTGATTCCCTGAATTAATTTGTTTCTTCCTCTTTTCTGGAACGATTCCCTGAATCGTTGTTTTTTTTTCTGTCTCCGGTTCCCTGAACCTTTTGGCTCTGATGCCACTGTTGGTCTAATCTATGAACAATCGGATATAACAATATACTAAGGTTTTATTTATAATCGATCATTGGTTTTTACAGAGTTGGGTTTTATGGGTATAAATAACCCATGAACCGACACAACTAAACAACACAACGTTTCACTAAACAACATAACGTTTCTAACTACTATAACCGAATAAACGGTTTCTAACTTTGTCTTTGTCATTCTAGGACCCTACACTTTATACATATACATAAACGACTCTTTTGACTTTCGTGTTTGACTTTCATGGATTATAAATTAGTATCCAATATATTTTTCACGGACTGAACACACTCGAAGTTTTACTCTTTGACTACTAATTAATACTTTCATTTAATTTTGTAAAAAACAAATTTTGATAAGGAATAGAATGGTTTGAAAATACTATTTTTATAATAGACAATCATTTTGAGACTCTTATAAGGGAAATTAGGACAACAATATTGGAACCGAGGGAGTATAAGAAAGCGCTAATCACTTGGAAATATATCATACTTGACACATTTTCCCATTCTAATCACTGAAAACCAAAAATCTGTGCACATTAATCCTTAACATTTTGAATTAATGCTGTTTCGGGTAACATGATACCCAAAACTCACCTAATTCAGTTACCCAAAACTTACCAATGGGGGTTGTGCACAAATTTTAGTTTAGTGATTAGAAATGGAAAAGGTGTCAAGTATGATACATTTCCATGTGATTAGCCCTGTAAGAAAAGTGTTTTTAATTGTTTTTTTACTGTTTTAGCACGAACAAAATCATCTTTTTGTATTCCGAAGGTTATTATGTTCATGATTCTAGAATTTTAAAACTATTTCTATGCTAATTAAATTTTATTGTTTGTGAATTGTTAAGTTTTGGATAAACATTAGTTCATTAACTTAATTAATTGTGTCGGTTTAATTAGGGGCTTTGTTAAAAATGGTAACCATTATTATGGAAATACCCTTGCAGAGTGTCAGAGTATATTTCATGGCTACTGTTTAATTAAGGCTTTTGAATATTTAAGAAATTTGAACCTTAATTGCAATGTTTTACGATGATTTTTGTAACAGAATTTAAGAATCTTGAATTCTTGATGGTGGAAGATTACGAAAGAAAAACAAATCAGGATGTTGTATTTTCCATGCGATTGCCTCGATTATTTCATAGTGATGAAGACGGCCTTTGTTTAGACATGCACATGCCTGGTATGGATAGCCGCCATGTGAGTGTTTGTGTTGAAGACAACACTTTGCTTTGTGAAGGCACAAGGCCAGATGGGAAACTGGCAATATACATTCGTGAATTTGATGATTTACCACCGGACAAGAAGTATACAAAACCTGCAGGTATTGTACCAATGACACAGTGTTGTGCTGGGACGGGGACCTACATTGGCTGGATGAGTTTACCAAAGAAGATGTATACGCAAACAGATGTTAAGGCAACAATGAAGGAAGGTGTGTTACGTGTAACATTTCCTAACCTGACAAAAGAAGATCTCGAGCAAGTATGAAAGTGGGTTGTATGTATTCTGGTTCGTTCATGTTTTCAGTTAGTATCATTGGTTTTACTAGTGCTAATTCTATCTAATACTCTTCATGGGCTTGTGATTCATGAGACAATTTGTCTTCACTTTTGTTTATTAGTACCTAAGGCCCGTTATCAGAAGTATCTTTGTTGTTTAAGTTCTTAGAAACACATTTCTTGATGCAGCAAATGTCGTTGCTGACATTTACCTTTGCTGTGTGGATTTGGTTGATTACTCAATTGCTGGTGTTAAATCTGTCTGATTCTCTTCATGATTAGTTGTTTTTATTGATCTTGATGAAAAGACAAATTAGATTTACCAAACAAAATTGTCTTTGCTTTCATCTATTAGTATGTACAGGTCGTGTTTTCAGGGGTATTAAAGGCTTATTATCACTAAATTAAGTAATTAACAGTCACCTTTGCTGTCATTTATCAGTATCCGAGCTTGTTGTTATCATCAGAAGTACTTAGGCAAGTTTAAACAAAAAATGTGTCAGACGTTGTAATTCAAAAGACATTCTGTATTACTTGATTTGTAGTTAATTTGCCTCTTATGATATAGAATAAAAAAGAGTGAGATGTCAATGTCGTAAGAAAATTGTCAAACTAGTATTAGCAAGTCTGCCTTCATATAAAAGCATGGCTTGCAATTTTATGACAACATGGATCCATGCTTAGTTGAACAGTTAGAATAGTACTATCTATTTCAATTACTGGATTTCTTTGGTTATAGTTGGTCAGGCTAATGTGTTTGTACTAACATGAACTCAGTAAATACAATGAGTAAAAAGAAGTATAAGTCTTCATAACTACATAAGTAGCTTTCTTCGTCTTCAAATTATGAAGTTTGATACTGCAATTGTTGTATGCACAATTATCTATTGATATAGGAGGAAACAAAAAATATCAGGAACTGTCAAAACCAAAGACCCCAACTGTTTCCTTTTCTTCGATACTTGATCTCCGGGGGATGAATTGGGAGATGAAAAAGTAGCATGGGTTCAACGGGTCAGCTGATTTTCTAAGTTAAACATCAAACGGGTCAAAACGGGTCGTTGAATATTTGGACATGTCACCACTGAATACTTGGTGTTCTTCTTAACTGCCACCAGCTTACTTT
This sequence comes from Artemisia annua, assembly GCA_014162995.1. Lineage (NCBI taxonomy): Eukaryota > Viridiplantae > Streptophyta > Magnoliopsida > Asterales > Asteraceae > Artemisia > Artemisia annua. The sequence goes on from LBNU01003421.1 coordinate 81,779, forward strand.
CTGGCAACCGCACACTGGATTTAGTTAGCCAGTGCAAACATTTGGCGTTGACTGCCATAATCATTTTTTTATATCTGCAAACTGAATACATGAGTTTAACAGCGGGATGTTATAGGAATTAATTGCTAAAAATAACTAGTTTTGACACAAGTCTCTTTTATTCATACACAATATCAGAACGAACCAACGATTATGCCCTCAACACTATCTTTCCTAATCTTTTTATCATTAAACAAAACCTCATTAGAGCCTCATCTCTTCCACTTCCAGCAACTCAATGAATTTCATTTTGCAATTTTCGCACCTATTCTTTCTACCCGGTTTCTAAAAATATGAAGAATGATATATTATTACTTAAAAAGTACAGGATTTCAGCAATAATTTGATTTTTTGAACAAAGCAATTTACCATTTAATCTCGTAGAAATAATATATACCCTAATCAATTTGTTTAATCAAATAAATCAAAACTAGCACATTTATGAACTATGAAAGACACATTCTTTTTTTCTTTTTTTTTTGAACATAGAAAGACACATTCTGATATACACAAAATCACTGATATTTCAAGATTACAAATAATCGAAACACTCGAACTCCTGAATGTATTAAAAGAATTCCATAAACTCATCTTTCACCTCATAAAAAAGATACCCTAAAATAGTACAGTAATCAAACTCATATGGATTAATTCTCCAGAAGTAATAGATCAGGTCGTATCATTAATAATGAACCAGCAGAGGATGCATCCTCAGGTAACGTCGTGTTCACCACGGATTTGTCCACACATACAACAGCAAAACATAACTTCTTATCTTTTCTAAATGACCAAACTTGAATAGTTGTTTTCTCCTTCAAGACATTCTTGTTCGCCTCCACAAAATCCCACCAATTGGTCTTCAACACATAGTACTTGTAATGCGACATACTCCTAATCTTTAACGACAATGGTTTCTCGTGCATTTGCAAATTTGGCCCCACAATCTGAACCTTGATTTCAGATTTAATACCAAGAAGTACTTGTTTCTCTTCAGGTGTCAGGAAATCATGAGTCTGTACTTGGTTAAACGGCATGTTTACCCTATTTGGGTATCGTTTCAAATCACATGCATGCAAAGTTTTTTGGATCACTAACTTCATATCTGAACCACTGATCTCATGACTAGTTATAAACTCCTTTAACTGTGTTATCGCCTGGCTATCAACTACCATCTTTCCCTTCTTGTTGTTGTCAACTTCCTTCATTGAGAAACGCTCTTTACGTTTCGACCCACCCTTTTCATACACGTTATTCTTCTTTTCGATCGCGTATAGTTCAACACCTTCATTAACATCGTTCTCGCGTTTGCAAGCAGCAAAAAGAACTCCTTCATTCGCTAACTTTTGATCATGATGATGATCAGCATTGTCAACATTATTTTCCATGATGGATTGCTTTTGGTTTCTTGAAGAAAATAGTTAGATTTTTATTTCGTTTAGGGTTTTGCATGTATGTGTGTATATGGTTGATCATATGTAATATATATATATGGTTTAGTACAATATTTTGTGCATAAGGTACTAGTTTATTGATAAAGAATTTAATATTTTTGTTGGGTTTGAGTGGTGTTCATTGAAATTTTGGAGAGACGTAGTTTGTTAGATTAGTTTGTTACACATAATTAGATATCTTATCTTACCTACGTATAAAAGAAAAATAGTCGAAATGTGAAAAAATGAAATGTTTATAATGGTCAAATGTGAGAGAAGCTTGTTAACTATCTATAAACAATTAAAATGGAAATTTTAAAAACTTAAACAATTAAAATAGAAATGTTGATATTAAAATGGAAATGTTATTATGAAAATGTTTTTTTTTTTATTTGTGCAAAATGCAATAATGTTAACAATACCGTCTAACGTTTTTCTTTTTCTTTTTGTTTTTTGCAAACCGTGTCCATGGATTATTTGCTTACTATATAGTGTCCATAACCAAGAAATATAGAAGTAACATACATGAATCCTGAAAATATATATGTACATAAATACCATAAGATTACCTGACCACTAAGAAAAGATAATTTAAAATGGTATGAGAAGATGTAACAGGAAGAAAAATAAATAAATAAATAAAAAATGGGGAACTGTCAAAACCAAAGACCCCAACTGTTTCCTTTTACTGGACCCGGTTAATGTGACCCTATTAAGAAGAATTGTGTCTTTATTGGTCGATTTCTTGATCTCCACGGGATGAATTTGGAGATGCAAAAGTAGCATGGGTTCAACGGGTCAGCTGATTTTCTAAGTTAAACATCAAACGGGTCAAAATGGGTCGTTCAATATTTTGAAATGTCACCACTGAACTCACCTGATCAATTACTTGGTGTTCTTCCCAAGTGCCACCAGCTTACTTTCTGGCAACCGTCACCGGATTTAGTTAGCCAGTGCAAACATTCGGCGTTGACCGCCATAATCATTTTTTTACATCTGCAAACTGAATACATGAGTTTATTAGCCGGATGTTGTAGGAATTAATTCCTAAAAAGAACTAATTTTGACACAAGTCTCTTTTATTCATACACAATATCAGAACGAATTGAACCAACGATTATGCCCTCAACATTATCTTGCCTAATCTTTTTATCATTAAACAAAACCTCATTAGAGCCTCATCTCTTCCACTTCCAGCAACTCAATGAATTTCATTTTGCAATTTTCGCACCTATTCTTTCTACCTAGTTTCTAAAAATATGAAGAATAATATATTATCACTTAAAAAGTACATGATTTCAGCAATAATTTGATTTTTTGAACAAAGCAATTTACCATTTAATCTCGTAGAAATAATATATACCCTAATCAATTTGTTTAGTCTAATAAATCAAAACTAGGACATTTATGAACTATGAAAGACACATTCTGATAGACACAAAATCACTGATATTTCAAGATTACAAATAATCGAAACAATCGAACTCCTGAATGTATTAAAAGAATTCCATAAACTCATCTTTCACCTCATACAAAAGATACCCTAAGATAGTACAGTACATCAAACTCATATGGATTAATTCTCCAGAAGTAATAGATCAGGTCGTATCAATGATGAACCAGCAGATGATGCATCCTCAGGTAACGTCGTGTTCACCACGAGTTTGTCCACGCATACAACAGCAAAACATAACTTCCGATCTTTTCTAAATGACCAAACTTGAATAGTTGTTTTTTCCTTCAAAATATTCTTGTTCGCCTCCACAAAATCCCACCAGTTGGTCGTCAACACATAGTTCTTGGTTTGCGACATACTCCAAATCTTTAACGACATTGGTTTTTTGTGCATTTTCAAATTTGGCCCCACAATCTGAACCTTGATCTCAGCAGATTTAATACCAAGAACTTGTTTCTCTTCAGGCGACAGGAAATCATGAGTCTGTACTTGGTTAAACGGCATGTTTAACCTATTTAGGTGTCGTTTCAAATCACTTGCATACAAAGTTTTTTGAATCACTAACTTCATATCCGAACCATTGATCTCATCACCCGTTATAAACTCCCTTAACTGTGTGATCGCCTCGTTGCTATCAACTACCATCTTTCCCTTCTTCTTGTTGTCAACTTCATTCATTGAGAAACGCTCTTTACGTTTCGACCCACCCTTCTGATACACATTATTCTTCTTTTCGATTGCGTACTTTTCAATCTTCCCCCTATAAAGTTCACCTTCATTAACATCATCATCGTGTTTGCTAGCAGCAAAACCAACTTCTTCATTCGTTATCTTTTGATCATGACGATCAGCATTGCCAACATTCTTTTCCATGGTTGATTGCTTTTGGTTTCTTGAAGAAAATAGTAAGATTTTAATTTCGTTTAGGGTTTTGCATGTATGTGCATGTGTACGTGTATATATGGTTAGATATCTATAGGAAATAAAGGGAACGGTGTTTAACTGTGAGATCGTAAGTTATATTGTTTAGTTCCATATTTTGGTGTTTATGGAAACTTTGGGGAGATGTAGTTTGTTAGTTTGTTACACATAATTAGATATTTTTAGGGGTGTTAAAAAAAATCGAGAAACCGACAAATTACCGAGTCGAACCGCGTGCTCAATCCGAAACCGAAATAACCTGAAACCGAAGAAACCGAAACCGAAAAAAATCGAAACTGAAAAAATCCGCTTATCACGGATCGGTTACGATTTTTATATTTAGAGCGGTTAACCGAACCGAACCGTGTATAACATACATGAAGATTTTTAACTAAATATTCAAATAATTGTACAAATATCGATTATATTATTGCACTACTCTTATTATATAACAATTGTTTTTGCTCATAATGTAAACATTTACTAAACATCTATGTGTGAAAATTGATTAATGTGATTAAGGTTAATAAACGTTAAATAAATATTTTTCGTTAATGTGTTATATATTTTTATTTGAATGCAATTATTGTAACGAAATAACTTTAATATTACTTTAATGTATTCAATATTATTTAATATACTAAAATGAATTTTACGTTTTAAATCATGTTATCGNACAATTGTTTTTGCTCATAATGTAAACATTTACTAAACATCTATGTGTGAAAATTGATTAATGTGATTAAGGTTAATAAACGTTAAATAAATATTTTTCGTTAATGTGTTATATATTTTTATTTGAATGCAATTATTGTAACGAAATAACTTTAATATTACTTTAATGTATTCAATATTATTTAATATACTAAAATGAATTTTACGTTTTAAATCATGTTATCGTTCATAGGTTTAAACATCTAAAATGGATAACCGTGAAATGAACCATGGGTAACCACTCATTTCGGGTACCCGCATGTCCGGTTATCCGCCTAGCACGGTTCGGTTTCGGGTAGTAAAATAAATTACCCGCTCCGCGATGGATAGTTTAAATCTTCCTACTAACCGAACTGAACCGCCCTATAAACGCCTAAATATTTCATATACTTATAAGTTTTTTTGTTTAAAAAAATTACATAAGGTTAAGTGCACACTTTAACGGACACATTACAAATGCAATAAGGAACCCAATTTGGTAGACAAATTATGATATGATACATGGCTTAATTTATCTTGATCATTTTTGAAACTCTAACTCCATTTATAAGTTTGAGAAGATGATTCTTGGTGATTGATGTTGTTTGTGCTATCTTTTTACTATTAAAATTTTGATATAATTATAGAAGATGCAATTGATTTGGGAATAGAGTTGGGGATGGAAATCAGCCAATCCGTTTGTGAAAAGCTCGAGATTGGATCGATGAAAAGCTTGAACAAGATGAGGCTAAACGTGCTCGTGCTTAAGTTGCGGCTCATCTATTAATTAAGCTCGAGCCCGAGCTTTATATATAAAGCTCGATTGGGCTCGCGAGCCCTAAACGATACTTAGATATTTTAAATATGAAACATATATACTAGTAATACATTAACATTGTATTATTGGTAAGCTTATTAACGAGTTTAATTACAAGCTTATTATCGAGCCCAAAATAGATATAATGAGCCGAGCTCGAGGCGAGCTTTAATTTTTAATTGACGCATCATAAAAGCAAGCTCGAGCCTGTATAATTCACCACAAGCCGAGCTCGATCGAGAATGAAAAAACAAGGCTCGAACCACGCCGAGAACGAGCTCGAGCTATATAAGACTTAAACAAGTTGAGCTCGAGCTCTGCGGGCACGAGCTCGGCTCGTTTTCACCCCTACATAGAATCAGGTGTAGTAGTTTGATATTGAGTTAGTTTGATTTGGTTATGGAGGATAAAGATTGGTTTGGTTTGTGTGACTCGAAAATTGAGGATGAAGATGGGGAAATAAAGGATGAATGATGATGTTAGTTACGGTGGTGTGATGATATGAGAGTGGATGTTTTGATTCAAGAAGGAGTTTAAGTTTACTTAAATTGTGTTGTGACAGGTTATTTATAATATAACGGGTTTTATTTAATTAAATGGTACCACGTTATAATAGGAAGATTAGAGGATTTTTTTTAATTTAATAAAAAAAATTAANAGTTACGGTGGTGTGATGATATGAGAGTGGATGTTTTGATTCAAGAAGGAGTTTAAGTTTACTTAAATTGTGTTGTGACAGGTTATTTATAATATAACGGGTTTTATTTAATTAAATGGTACCACGTTATAATAGGAAGATTAGAGGATTTTTTTTAATTTAATAAAAAAAATTAAAAGTTGAGTGCTTACAATAGTAAATAGTGTCAAGTTAGATGTTTTTTTAAACCATTGGTCCAACTAAATAAAATTGGCTAATGTAAGTGTACATAATGGTTAATCCATTTACCTTTCATTTAGTTTATGAGTTAACTTTCTTTTTTTCTAATTGGCAAATGACATTTTCTTTGGTTATTTATGTGTACTTATATATATGCTCTTACTTTCATGATTATGACAATTGAAAAAATTAATTATCAAACTTGAGAGAGAATCGGTTCATGACACATCAAGTATGATTGTGTGTGTGGAAGGATAAATGGAAAGAAGTAACAAAGTGAAAGTAGAAAACGTTTTTAACTTGTGCCATGGTGGCACAAGTTTAGAGCATTAAATAAGCATATTTACTTTTTTAAAATAATTTCGGTTTATTGAATTATTGAAGCATGTGCCATCATATATAGCACAAGTTAGAAAGTCCCAAGTAAAAAACATAAAACCAAGTACATTTAAGATTTAAGAATTTGAGGACCAAACTTTTTTTACATACGAAAGGACTAATCTCCACCCTCCATCTTTATTTGATCTAATGTGTGAGATTAATCATAACAATTTAAAAACTCACGTTCATCATTTTTTTCTTCAAATATTAATATCTTTCAAACCGTTAATTGTTAAGCGAAAAAAAATATACTGTTACGACGAGCATTTAATTATCTTTTTATAGATAGGCACTTTGATATACTTTCGACAAAATTATTTTTTTTGTTTTCACTTTTCTTTCGTTACAGAAATTTGCATGAAAATATCATATGTGATTTAACACTAATATCATATGTGATTTAACACTAATATCATATGTGAAATATTAAAATGCTTTTAATCTCAACAATTGATTTCATTTTAAATGGATGATAGGAATGAATCCCTTTATATGTAAGATAAATTTAGTATGTAAAATAACTCTACTCAAGTTCAAAAAAAAAAATAACTCTACTCATTTGGTTATCTGACTATTCTGAAGATACAAATAATGTATGTATGTCACAATTCCTTAACATAGCCCCGCTATGTTTAGTACTTTCATTTCCTTCACATAAAAACTATCTAAGTTTATAAAGAAAGTTAGGCACCATTTTTCATGGGATTTCTCAGAATTATTTTGAGCTTTTTGATATGCCTTTAATTCTGAAATAGTCAGATTTGCATTATACCCAAAATCTAGTTGAACAAGGGGCCGAGTATCGGTTTGAACTTCTTGTTTTGATTTAATGTGTCAGGTTGTTTAGTAATCCAGCTTTTTCTAGGGTGAGCTTCTGGACACCCATCTATTGGATGTGAGTTCACTAACCTTGTATTTCGTTTAGATGCTTTCATCACAGTTGATACTAAACTGACTTTTCGTGTTATGTTTTTTACTAAAAAGATGTTCTTACTGTTAGCAAAAACAATTAAGTGGATGTTTTGCTTATGTTGTTGTATGGTTTTACTTCTTGTTTACTTGAAGTTGAATGTTTTACTCTTTAGTTCATCACATACTTTTAAGTAGAGGTGGTTCCGGACTCCGGTTGATAGCACATACTAATACTTTTTTTATTTTGTTTGTTTAGATGGCCCCAGGTATACAGAGAAAAATGGAAAGACCAAATCCATTTTGGAGTGTGTTGTAATTTCTAATTAGAATATCAAAACAACAAGGACGAAGTAAGGGATTTCCATGGACTCAACTTCCAGCCAGAGTATGAAAAGATTCATTACCACAATTCATTACCAACAAGCATTAAAAAGTAAGTTTGATATTATGGAATAACAATACACACTTTGGAAGAAATTAAACATGGAGAGGCGGTCTAGGTTTGGGATGCAAGTACGGGGGCATAAATTGTCGCCAGCATGGTGGATATGAATTAAGTAATTAATTTAATTGTCATTAATTTTAAAACTTAAGTACTTATCTTTTAAATATTTATAATATACCTAATTTATAGTATATGTAGAAACTCCTGATTGTTAGTGGTTTTAGGACAAACCGCATCAATAAGAATTGCAAGAAGCATGGGCAATATTTGGGGGATCAATTGCTTGTTGGGTCCAAAGTTGTAGCACCGGGTACTTTTTAGGTTAACCACGAGACACTCAAGTTGAGGTTCCTAATGTTCAACCTTAAGCATGTGGCTATAGATATGATGACATACCGACCCGTATTGGTATATCAATCAGTATTCTTGACCTTTAGATCTCAGGAGAATGAATTTTCTATCCAAGTTTAATGAGAAGACGTAGGGAAGATGTCCCAATGTCATGCCATTGGATTTCTGGACACCTACAAGTCCGACCAATTGGACTATGAAACCCAAACCCGTCAGAGAGATGAAACGCAAAGGGGAATCAGCAGGATCAAAAAATTATTTAAGGAGTTCATAGTAAACAAGAGGAAAAACATTTCGTGTTAGTTAAAATCCTGGAGTCTGATGTTCCAGTGTTTATTACAGATATCCTTATATGTTGCTAGATGTATGGTTGTAAATTAACGGCATGGTAGAGGTGCAATTGATGACAAATGATGTCCTCTATTGTAACTTGGCTATAGATTTTGATTGAGATGTGTGAAACGAGAAGTGTTTTTATGAAATATGCGAGATGATATACCTAGGCATTAAATGGTTGCAGACATAAGCAAGATCGAGGCAAAAGATTTCTCTTTTTTCAAGTGACCAATAACTCATAATTCAACTGTTTTTATTTTTTTTTTTTAACTGTTCTTTTTCAATTTGGATAGTTTATGTTTTCACTGGTTAAGCGTTGTTTGAATATTAGGAATCGTTTTATGACTTGGATTCGGATGTTATCGTATATCTTCAATATAGTTTGAGAAATTCTTATGTTTGTGATTGAACAAAGATGGATTTAATAATTATGTTTTATTTTTACTCTATGTATACATTGTATGGTTACATAATCGAAATGGATGATTGAAAGCGGATAGCTGAAAGAGAAATAGAAAAGGAAACATGGTGTGTACATCTTTCTTATGGAGTCATTGTATTGCATTCTAGTTTCCGACTACTATTCACAATCATATGCATAAGGAACCATGCATAATCATCTTCAAACGGGAGACTTGGAGTAATAGGGTTATTAATGGTCACCCTTATCCGATCTGGTTAATGCTTTATTTAGAATGCTCCAAACGTATCTTTAAACTATGCGGGGAACTTGGATAGTTTACGGGTTTAAAGTTCTAGTGATAAATGGTTTGTCGAGAACGTTGGAATATTTTGTGTTACACTTGCGTTGGGTGTCTAATAGGGATGTTTGGGAGCGATTTCCAACGTTCAGGAGAACTATCAGTAGAGTGATTCAATGAGTTTCTGGAGGCAATACGGTAGACTCTAAGGCTTTCATGGTCTACTAGCCCGTGAGGTGATTCCCGAGATCCAACTTTCAATTACACCACTCAATCATGAATGATAAAGAATATGCGTACTGTAAGGATTCAAAAATTATTTTTTTGGTTAATAATTTTTATTACTAATACGTATATATTTGATATTTTTTAAAACATTATTTAGGATTGCATTGGCATGTATTTGATGGTACGCATATTGAGGCATGCATCCCAGAACCGAGAAACCTGCCTTTATATTGGTAGAAAGGATACTATTCCCAATTGATGGCAGTATGTGACTTTATTATGGTTTTACCTTTAATATTGGTTGGATTGGGGTTCAGCACATGACCACTGTGTTTACCTCGATGCCATTAACAATGAGCTATGAACTTCCAAAACCCGCCGGAAGGTAATTTTATATCAATGTGTATTATAAATCCAAAACTATGATAAATTGTGGCAGCGAGCTTATTTTTAAGTTTAACCAGGTAAATTTATTAAGTTGATAAAGGATATCCTTTTAGAAAGGGATATTTGGTTCCTATCCAAAGCAAGATAGTCATAAATGCAATTTGAAATGTCCCTAGAACCTGCAAGAGTCTTTCATCGTCTCAATTCATATCTACGAAGTATGAAGATCATTTGGAATTTTGAGAAACGATGTAAATACTCACGAGATCGCAAGTATAGTGTGAAAACTCAACATGATAATTAATCGACCATTTTTGCTTGTGGATAACTACATTCGGTAAAATGACAAGGAGACCATGGTGTTACTAGTTCGAACATACATCCAGATTAATGGATGTTGATGAACTCTCGTGATGTTCGTGGCTCAGTTCAAGTAAGAAGGTAATTCTAGTGGAACGTCTCATGAGATGAAAAAAATTTCGATAATGATATTGCCGACCTCAATTGGAGCACGTCGCAGATAAGTTTAGTTATGCGTATCATGGTGTTTTGTAAATCAAGCACTTGTAGTAATGACGTACCTTAGAAATAAACTTTTATTATTCTGTTCAATAATTTTGTTTTATATTTATTGCTTTTTCGTTTTTACTCTTTAAAACTACAGTACTGCATACGTTACCGAAACCATTCTTTAAAAACAGCTTACCGCTTACTGCTCCTGCTTACTTGCTTAATGCTTACTGCTACTGTTTACTGCTAATTGTCCGCCAAAATACTATAGAGTTGTTAAAGACTGGTTATAACACGGCGTTGGGGTGCTAGCAGTTCATCTTTGGAATTATTAAATTGTTGACTTAGAATAATCTAAATCTTTTATGACATATTTTAATCAAATTATCGCTAAACCAGCAGAAAAACAGAAGACGAATATGGACGATTACTGTACCAAGGCAAAGATTGAATTTCCTTTTTATGTCACTGCAAGCGGTTCTTCTCCCAAGGTATAAAACGTCAACCACCAACCAAAGATAACCATAACTTTTATTAAATAGTTCTCTTATAAATAACTAACCACCCCAATTAATGTCATATTTGCCCCATTTTTTTTATTGTTTCTTTTCATTTGGATAGTTTATGTTTTTCACATGGTTAATGCTATGTTTGAATATTAGGAACTCGTTTTATACTTGGATTCGGATGTTATCGTATATCTCCATATATATGAGAAATTCTTATGTTTATGTGATTTGAACAAACGATGAGATTTAATAATTAATGTTTTATTTTTACTCATATGTATACAATTTTGTATAGGTTAACATAATCAACATGGATATTGAAATGGATACTGAAAGAAGAAATAGAAAAAGGAAACATGGTTGTGTACATTTTCTTATGGACTCATTGTACTCATGCAATCTAGTTTCCGACTACTATTACAAATATATGCATAAGGAACCATGCATGAAATCATCTCAAACGGGAGAAGCTTGGATGAATGAAGTATTAAATGGTCACCCTATCCGATCTGTTAATGCTTTTAGAATGCATCCAAACGTATTTTTAAAACTATGCGGGGAACTGGAATCAAGTTACGGGTTAAAGTCTAGTGATAAAATAATGGTTGTCGAGAAGTTGGGAATATTTGTGTATACACTTGCGTTAGGGGTGTCTAATAGGGATGTTGGTGAGCGCTTTCAACGTTCAGGAGAAACTATCAGTAGAGTATTTCATGAAGTTCTGGAGGCAATAACTGGTAGATCTAAAGGCTTTCATGGTCTAGCCCGTGAGATGATAAATCCGAAGGATCCAACCTTTCAATTAACACCACATCAAATCATGAATGATAAAAGATATATGCCGTACTTTAAGGTATTCAATTACTTTTTTGGTTATATAATTTTTTATTACTAATACTATATATTGATATTTTCTTAAAAACAATTATTTAGGATTGCATTGGATGTATTGATGGTACGCATATTGAGGCATGCATCCCAGAAACCGAGCAACTGCCTTATATTGGTAGAAAAGGGATACCTACTTTCAATGTGATGGCAGTATGTGACTTTGATTTATGTTTTACCTTTATATCGGTTGGATGGGAGGGTTCAGCACATGACACACGTGTTTTCCTCGATGCCATTAACAATCGAGCTATGAACTTTCCAAAACCGCCGGAAGGTAATTTTATATGCATGTGTTATTATACCAAAACTTCATGATAAATTGCAAGCGACTTATTTTAAAGTTTTACCAGGTAAATATTATTTAGTTGATAAAGGATATCCTTTTAGAAAGGGATATTTGGTTCCATATCCAAAGACAAGATATCATAAATCGCAATTTGAAAATGTTCCGCCTAAGAACATGCAAGAGTCTTTCAATCGGTCTCATTCATCTCTACGAAGTGCTATTGAGAGATCATTTGGAATTTTGAAGAAACGATGGAAAATACTCACGAGAATGCCTAAATATAGTGTGGAAACTCAACATGATATAATTATCGCCGCATTTGCTTTGCATAACTACATTCGTAAAAATGACAAGGAAGACATGGTGTTTACTACGTTCGAACAACATCCAGATTACATGGGATGTGATGAACTTCGTGATGTTCGTGGCTCAGTTACAAATAATGAAGGTACTTCTAGTGGAACGTCTAATGAGATGAAAAAAATTCGTAATGATATTGCCACATCAATATGGAACGCACGTCGCAGATAAGTTATAGTTAGCGTATCATGGTGTTTATGTAATATCAAGCATGTAAAAGTAATGAGTACCTTAGAAATAATAACTTTATTATTTGTTCAATAATTTTTGTTTTAATATTTATATGCCCTTTTTCGTAATTTTACTCTTTAAAACTACAGCTACTGCTACGTTACCAAACACATTCTTTAAAAAAAACAGCTACTGCTTACTGCTCCTGCTTACTGCTTACTGCTAACTGCTTAATTGTCGCCAAACATACCCTAGATCGCATGCAATCTGTGAATTCATTATCATATACTCCCTCCGTATCAAAATTATTGTTCATATTTCCTTTTTAGGATGTCTCAAAATAATTGTCCACTTTCTATTTCTAGTAAAACTAAACAATAAAATAAGAGAATATTCTCTTTAAGTGGTTGAAAACTAAAGTGACCCAACTTTTATTAAACTATGTGATTTCTCTTATGACAATAATTTTGAGACAGAGGGAGTATATAGTAAATTTGCCACAAAAGAAAAATATCAGCATAGTCATCAACTCATCATAAACCTCTCGACATATCTTGTCGAAGGTCGTTGTGCATTTTCCTATCCCGAAGTTTCTTATTTTTCGTTCAATGTATGTCGCATGTTTCGACCCAAGTACGTTGCAAATTCGGTTGTGAAAAAACGTACAATTAGTTAAACTTACTAATCGCGAATTCTTGATCTTTCAATATCATGTTATGTAATATGAAGAAACAATACATGATTTCTCGCAGTGTGTTGATTTGGTAAGCACGTGCAGATTGTTGTAAAATTCTCCAACGACCCTGTAGGACTAAAGCTAGTTTAATATCATTTCTTGCACTTTCTTGAACTCTTTTAAACTTCATTCCTTTTTCATCCCTTGCAACGTATTTTGCCAAACGTAGTCTATTGAGGATAAATTCCATCCGCTAAATAGTAGGATTTTTAGTATGTTTTTTCATTTACTATAAATGGAGCTACTGAAGCCACATGATCAATAAGGTCATCAAATAAATTTAATGTATATAGAACATTGGGGTCATTGTTTGCCCTTGCAACACAAAAATATGCATGCCAAATTCACATATCATACGATGCAATAAGTTCAAGCATTAGAGTCGGGTATTCATTATCATAGCTTTTGAATTGTTCGTGTAATGCCTTTGGACATTTTACCCATTCCTGAGAGTCCATGTTTTTCTTCGTGCAATGCATATATATGTTGGATGTCATTAAAATCGGATATTCTTAAATACTCCTCTAAGTGTAAAGTATATATGCAATTCAGTGAAGTATATATGCAATTCAGTGAAGTTTTGTAAACAACCACGTGAACAATGTTCATGAATTTTTCAAGTACTCGTCAAATGCATCGGGTGTTATGCCGTATGCCTATTAGCGTAAGGCCGATGTGCATTTCATGAGAGGATTAATACTTAAACGACTCAAACAATCCGGTTGTTGTTCAAAAAATGGAAGTATTTGAGAAGAGGTTCAACATTATAATTGGTAATATCATTGACTATTTGTTTAAAAAGTTTTCAACGCATACGATACCTTCGCCTAAAATTCCTCTCCAAGTATTTAGGTTGATTGTTTTCGTCGTCAAAATAATTTTCCAAAAGTTGTTGTTCCGCAACCTCTCGTTCACGTAGTTTCATTGTCCTTGTTTGAGTACCCGAACTCTCGGCGTATTGATTACCCAAAGCTTGAAATTGTACATAAGCTTGAAAAGTCCGCGTATACTTGCACGGACCATCTTGAAAGTCAACATCATAATGAAAATAGTTGGGATTTATAACAATTTTTTTAAGATAATAAAGAGAAGTATTGTTGAGATTTGTAGGTGGAAGTGTGTGTTAAAAATTTGTGATTTAAAGAGTATTTATAGAATTTTTAAAGGGTAAAAATTGGTTAGGAGGGGTGTTTGTTTTCAAAAAAACTTTGTAACCCAACGACTACTTTTTTTAAATCACAAAAATGGCTGTTGCAATCGAAAAACAAAACAAAACAAAAAAATTATCTATGGCTTGGCTAGTGGCCACGACATCATCACCTATAACACACATGCATGTTGTGCCATACGCTCGCGTCATAAGGCTTTAACGTCGATGATGGCACATTGATCGCGAGCTCTAAGATAATACCACTGGATTGCTGTTTGTCTAAGAAACAACAACAAAACACATATTCATATCTCGTGCAGCTTTCTTTTGGTTGAATACTATTAATCCACTTTTGCTATGATAATGTTATTAGACTAAAAAAGCCTTCCAAGTGATCTAGTTGTGTATCAAGTTAAATGTGCTTAGCATTGGGCCTTGGGAAACTAGGCCGAGCTTATTTTATCTCTTTGGCCCTGTTTTGTATTTTCACCTTATTTGTATGTGTCCTAGTTTTTGCCCATCATCTGAATCTGATCATATCACCAAATGACCACCATCTTGGATGTTAAAGATTAATTCACCTGTTTCCCAATTATGTAACATGATCTAACAATAAACTCATGACTTTTTACACTAATCTTTGATAAAAAGGATCGTTAACAGAAAGTTAACCAAATGTGGTATTGTGGTGTCGTTATTGCTCATGCAAATGACTGGAAACTATTATACTATACTTTTTGGTTTATCAACTATTTAAATGGACAAGGGGAACGTATTTTTTTTAAGTATATATAGTCTCTCTTCTTTAAATAGTAGTAGTAGTAGGGAATATACATACTTGAATTGCTACATGCTATCACTGTGACTAATGACCAGGCATTCTCGTACCTTGTTTTGGTTGTGGGCTAGCAAACAATCATTAAGCCCAACAAGTTCTTACCGGCTTATAAACAAGTTCATTCAATAAAATACTCCGTAGTAGTAATAATAATAATAATAATAATAATAATAATAATAATAATAATAATAATAATAATAATAATAATAGGGGATATCTTGGCTACAATTATTATAGCCGATTGGCTACAATCCTCAACTAAAATTATACTACAAGAAAGGATTCAGGGACTCACAAAAATAACTAAGGGACCCACAAATAGACTCAGGAACCCACAAAATATAGCACAAAATTGTAAGGAGTTGGCTACAAAAAATTGTAGCTAACATATTCCCATAATAATAATCTTGCTATATACGGAGTATCAATTTTCAATGCATTTGGAATATATCAAATTTCAAAGTATATTGATTTTGATAACTTTCATTATTTTTCTTCACATGTATTATATTTGATGTTTTACAAATCATTATGATACTACGTACATTTTACATGCTAATATACTAAATTTTTTTATAAGAAACAATGGTGATTTTGGAAAGTTATTTTTTTATTTTATTTTTTATTTTACTTATTATTCATTAAAGTTTACTTGCTTTAGGCTTTTTTTTTTTTTTTTTTTTTTTTTTTTTTTTTTTTTTTTTTTTTTTTTTACTAAATTTGTAACTTATGTAAACATTTTTACATAATTTTATTTCATCATATCTTCAATCATTAAACTAATAATTATATATTTAAGAAAATGTTAAAGTAACTAAAACATCTACAAACACATTTGAAATCTCAAGACAAGGCGCATCTCATTCGATTAAAGACAAAAGTGTTTGCACAATAGCTCCTCACGTAATCCGTATCAACCGTGTAATGTGTATGTTGCCGGATGATAAGGTTGGTTTCTTCAAATTATCAACATCAATCAAGGACATGAAACAAAGATAACAGCAACTTGTAGAACTTGAGGAGATGATGCTTGACATAAGGAGTTGACATAACCCTTATCCGAAACAATAGTTTCATCAAGAAAATTTATAAATAAGTTATGTAGTTACTCGATTTATTTCTCTCGGATTTCCAACATAAGCGCGGGCAATTAACGTCTAGTTGTTATCAGAAATAAAAGTAAATATGGCTGTTTTTCGCATGAGATCTCTAAGACTCTAAAAGTCGTATATATTCCACACTGAGATGGTTGATTGGTGCTCTTATATATTTTAGGGTGATTACAATCAGGTTATTAGGGCATCCACTATAAGGGGTTTATAAAAAGGTCTGAAAGATATGAAAAGATTTATCTTTTGTTTCAACCATAGTGAGTTGTGCTTTATATCTATGTGGCATGAAGAGGTCCAAGATCCTAGACCTTTTCATAATTTAATATATGTGTTATGCTTGAACATTTGACATAATTATAAAAGGTTTAATAGTGGTAATAGGTTTATAGTTTATAAATTATTGATTTAACATGTTATAAACCTATTACCTATTTAAAAGGTCCACCATTGTGGATGCTCTTAAGACTTCGGACAATCCACAACGTATTATTCTTTACAGTTAATCTGCAACATCAACATGAGAGTTAAACACATTGCAGTTGCCTCATCGTGATATGCATAGATCTCACAATTCGCCCTAGAATAACGAGAATCTTTTTGGAACATTTGCAACTTCAACAAGAGAGTTAATTTGTTCACTCTCAAGTCATTTTATATTTTCATACACAAGTAACACTTTTCTTTTCGCTGAAGCTATTGAAGTTGTACGTTGTAGTGTGTGAAGAGGTAGATGTCAAGTAATTTTGATGTACAAACCACCTATCTATTATTGTAATTCATTAATGAGGTTGATGAGTCTATTGAGTTTGGTAAACCAAGTACCCCTATCGTCGAGAAAATTGACAAGCTTGAAAAGCTTATTATTGATGGGATAGGAACGCTTGTGGATGATAATGGGAAACCTGTTCCGGTGGTTGAGGGTATTAAGAAGGGTAATCCTTTCTCTAAGGTGGGTAATGTGGTTGTCTCTGATAGTGATGATGAGGTTCTTGAGCCAGACGATCCTATGAGTAGTTACTTGTCATCAGCTGGAGGACACAACGAGCTTGAAGGTTATTTTTCTGATGAGTACGCTGCCCAGGTTCTTGATTTACCTGGGCAATTGGAGGAATTTAACAAGATGTTTGATTTTAAGGTCCAAGGCAAGTCGAGGAAGTAATATGCGATGTTGATTCGTGCATGTTTTTTCTTTCATGGTTGTTCTAGTTTTTCGTAGCTAGTTGTTCATTTATGGCATGTCATAAATGTTCTAGTGGTTGTTCAAGCGGTTGCTTGAGGTTAATGTGGTACTTCAGCCACATTCCATTGTACTTTAAACGTTTATTTGGTTAATATATTTTACCAGGGTGGAGATCCCTTTACCCAAAAAAATAAACTAACAACATATATGTCAACTGTGACGATACGACGTACATGTGAGTCATATTAAACAAAAGTTATAACTAAACAACTTAATAACGACATCATTAACATGTGATTAATATGGGATAGACTTCTAAATAATACAGTAGTATATATATTTGTGGTGTTATACTAAAACGGCAAAACTGGTACATTAGTCAACCCAAATCAAACAAAAAATTATCCTCCCTTTGAGATAACTCATCCAAAACATAAATGATTTATATAAGTTCACATGGCATAAAAAAATAATGACTAAAACTTTCTTTATCATCCAGAAGAATACATTTACAAGCACGTATTTCACGGCTTAACTGTACCCGAAGTGTATGATATGCATGTGAGTAGCTTACTGTACAATTATTTCGACTTCCAAAACCAATGTCGAGAACGAATTATCTATTATGCTAATTAGAAATGGTTAACGGTGAGTTTTTGCTTTACGATACATATGCTACGAAAAATGACAGGAAAGGGCGTATAAGTATGCTAACTCCCTCGTCGTTTAGCTTCGCCACAACGCTCTATCGTGTTATTAACTACTAATAGTTTAAGGAACTGATATATAACGTGTAAACACATTAATAAAGAAGATTAATGGTGGGATGGAGATGAGTCATGATGTGATCAACATTCAGCAGCAGGATCCTGATTTGACTAGCCTTTGGTGCATCCAATGGTTAAATACTTAAACGGAGTGGCATCCCTATCACTAAATCAAGTTTTTATTATAATTTCTTGCGTCAAATATAGCAACTCATCATTCGCTACCGACCACCTTCATTACTAATCAAATTTATACCAATCCGCGTTGCCGCATAATTTATATAATAAATATGTTTTAATAATATAGTTCTAGGATAGTCTTGCATAGGCTGTGACAAGGATTAATCTCTAAAAACGGAACCTGTATTTTGAATTCAAGTTCAAGCCGTAATTTAGGAACTCGGGACTTAAGGGTTAGTGTCAAAACGTAAACTTGTAACTATCATCATTAGAATATGAAAGGTTTTAATTTCAATTACTGCTATATGCAAATAAACTCAAAGTGGTCATGCATACCTGTTAGCCTGGATAAAGTGTAAATCATAGTTATAACAAATGCGTTAACTTCTAAACACAGTAGTTTAGGACTCGTACCTAAACCGGCATCATCAACGCCAACAAATAATCAATCCAAGGATGTCTTGGACAACTCCGATTGCTAGAAGACACATCAACCACATCCACATCAACTGGATCATCTAAAACAATATTTTAAGTGACCCTATTGAACCAGATGCTCCTCATACTCAAGCATTTCAACAAAATCCCCTTACCAACTCAAATAATTCTCCTTGGCCCAGTGAGAGTGTTGGTGTCCAACCAAATGTAAATACTACGTTTGAAGATCCTACATTCACTAACCCGTTCACTGAGTCTGCTACAGAAGTCAGTGAATCATATGTCTTTCGTTATGTTGATCCTTCAAACATTCATACATTTTACCAACCACATCCGCACAATAAGACATGGACCAAAGACCACCCTATTGAACAGATAATTGGAGATCCCTCAAAACCCGTTTAGACCAGAAGTGCAGATCTAGAATCGTGTTATTTTTCATCCTTTATGAGCAAATTTGAACCAACCAAAGTCTCTAAAGATTTACAAGACACTGATTGGATAGAAGCAATGCAAGAAGAAATCCATTAGTTTGAACATCTTAAAGTTTGGAGATAGTTCCTCGACCAAAGGACAAAACCATCATTTGCACGAAATGGATTTTCAAGAACAAATTGGATGAAGACAGGTAAGTGCTATGGAACAAAGCAGGTCTAGTAGCCAAGGGTTATATATAAGAGGAAGAGTTTAACTTTGATGATTCATTTGCACCAGCTATGCATATTGAAGCTATTCAATTATTCTTGGGTCATGCATATTACAAGTCATTTATAGTCTATCAAATGGATGATAACAACATTTTTGTAATAGGAATTGTTCGAAGAGGTGTCTGTAAGACAACCTGAAAGCTTTGTTGATCTTGAAGATCCATATCATGTCTATATTCTAGACAAGGCTTTATCTGTGTTGAAACAAGCTCTTCATGCATGGTAAAATGTGCTTTCAAACTTTCTTATCAAGCATAAATTCATTAAAGGTGCTTTTACATATGGTAGGTATTGAGGGTTTGGGTTGGTCGATCGTTTGGTTTACCATGTTCAGTAATGACCCCAAAGTGTGACTGAAGTCACGAGTTGGGTAACGCTCACGAGTTCTCAGTTGATATGTGTCAAATACCCAAGAGGATAATCAACTCGGATGTGGAGTTGCCAGGTTGGACTAGCGTGAATCCTTGGGATTAGCTTGGACCATTTAGAGGAAGTGGTCAAATATTTATAGGATGTCCTTTTAGGATTGTGAGAACCCATAAAGTCAATCTAATGGTCTACGTGGTGATCAATAGGAGAAGGAGTGAGGAGAGCACGTGGTGCTCGTCCTAACGGTCCTAGCGACATTGCCAGGTGTACCTTCGCCTAGACACATTCGCACGAAAATGAGTCTATAGTTAATGTCTTTCCTAGATTTAACACTATTATTACTAGTCTAAAAGCTCTTGATGAAGGTTACTCTAGCAAGAATTATGTTAGGAAGTTTCTTAGGGTTATTCACCTGAAATAGAGAGCAAATGTCACTACTATCGAAGAGTCAAAAAACTGACATCACTATCATTTGACGAACTTATTGGAGAAATTCATGAATTGATAATAAAGAAAGACTTCGAAATATTTAAAGGTAAAGGAGAGAGGATGAGTTCTCTTGCCTTAAAAGCAAGAAGGAGTCTAGTGATGACGAAGATTCAACATCCGGAAGTGAAAACGAAGAATATGCTATGGCGGTAAGTAGGGGTGTCATAAATCCCGACCCGACCCGAACACGAATAAGGATAATCGGGTCGGGTTACTTGGGTTCAAAATCTAACTCGGGTTAATCGGGTCAACCCGATTAACCCGAATACAAAATAGGGTCGGGTATCGGGTTCAAAATAATTCCCTATTCGGGTTCGGGTCAACCCGACTAACCCGAGTTTTTTTTTTAATCTTTATTTAATTGAAAGCCCAAGTATAATGGTCCATGTAAAGACATCATAAAAAAGGTATGGTTATATGTGGCACTAAAGGGATTGCAAGTTCCTCCTTCATGAATATTATGAGGCATTGCATTGTATCTTCATATGGACAAATATTAGTAGAGTTGCATGAATGTGTGTCAAAGTGGGCAGGCAACTAAAGCCAAACAAGCAATGAGAAAGTGGGCACGCATTGTATTTTCGTATGAACATATATTATGTGGTATGGATATGATTGGATTGAATAGAACCAGTTACACCAACATGAACTATAGTCATCTATAAACTCTTAAAAATTTGCAACTCCAGCAAGTTTCACTGAGTTGACCAAAAGAATCATTTGCATTCTGCTTCCTCGACTTTAGTTGCAAACTTGGGTTACAAATGAAATGGGTGGCTGCTAATAAAGACGCTTGATTGTCAAAACAAGTTACATAACAAACAAATGCAAAAGAAAGTGTCATTTATACATGTGTTGTTTAAGAAATTAAATTCTATGATTTTGTAAATGGTACAGACCCGAACCCGAATTGACCCGACCCGACTTGACCCAACCCTATTTGACCCGAAGCCGACTAACCCGAGTTCAAATAAGGTCGGGTTCGGGTATATTATTTTTAGCCTCGATCCGACTTGGACCCGACCCGTTTGACCCGAACCCGACCAACCCGACCCAGTTAACAACCCTAGCGGTAAGGGACTTCAAAAAGTTCTTTCAAAGAAGAGGTAGATATGTGAGACAACCAAGAGATGAAAAGAAGTCATTCCAAAAGAATCAGAATGACAAAAAAGGAAATATGAAAGGAAGTGCTTTAGATGCGGATATTCAAATCATCTTATCAAAGAATGTCCAAAAACACCAAGAAACAAGAATCAAAGGGCTTTCCTTGGAGGTTCTTGGAGTGATAGCGGCGAGAAAGATGAATAATAGAACAACGATGAAACATGTCTAGCTCAAGCATCTAATGAGGTACATTTCGAATCTTCTTACTATAGTGATGATAACTCTTTAATAGATGATGATACCTTGCATAGTGAATATAATAAGATATGTGAAGTTAGTTTAAAAGTCATAAATAAAAACAAGCTTTTGAAAAAATTTAGAACTAGGTTAGAAAAGGAAATACTTGAGCTAAAAGAAAAGGTTAAAAAACTTGATAAAAACAAATAGATTGACGTTGGATGTACATCATGTCAATAAATTCAAGTAGAAAACGAGAAACTCAAACAGGAAGCATCTAGGCTTGCAAAATTTGAAAAGAGTACTCGCTCACTAACGAAATGTTAAGTATTAAAAAACCATCTGGTGATAAAATGGGACTAGACTTAATAAGGATGAAGCATCAACCAGTGGAACAAAATAAGTGAAATTTGTAAAACCAAAGGAAACTGCTGAATCAAGGGATAGTTCCCTGATTGTTCCAAACGGCTCCCTTAAATATAAGGGAACCGTGGAACCGTGCACTGCTGAAGACAAACCAGTTTCAAATTTGAAGCCTAACTTGACCTCTAAACTAAAACATGTACTACGTAATTGTTAATAATGTCAAGGTACCCACTGCAAGTAAAAGTGAAGTTAGACACTTTTATAAAACACCTTCTAAACTCGGAGTAGGATTTGCAAAAGCCGAACTTAGATTAAAAAAAAAAAAAAAAAAAAAAAACCTACTTCCACCTCCTATGTAATTAAATACTTCCCAACCTCGGTCTAAAACGCCGTAACCTAGAAGTAATTATAGATTTTAAAAAAAAAGTTACCCGAATAACTATCTCGTAACTTTGAATAACTTCCAACAACAAAATCACGTGCCTTGGGGAATTTGTACACCATTTTAACATCTGAATCTAATGCAACAAACAGATGGGATATTCAATTCTAACAATTTTGGACCCATGAGAAATTGGGGATCGAATGTTTGAGTTTTTGTGTAATTTAAATAGATATGCTTGGGAGTTGATTAGGAGCCCGATGAATGGATTAAAGATAATGGATGCACAAAGCATATGACGGGCAACAAAAGTCTCTTATCCTCATAAAAAGCATACAACGGAGGTAACGTCATTTTTGGTAGTAAACTACGAGGAATGTCATTGGCAAATGTACGATTTCTCATAACTCTCTTACTATTACAAATGTTGAGCATGTAGATAAGGTAGGTTTTAATTTACTTAGTGTTAGTCAAATATGTAATAATAAGTTTAAGGTAATATTTTCCGAGCACATAGTGACATCACTAAGGATGGAAAAAACATATGTAGAGGAATTCGGAAGAACGGCTTATATGTGATGAAAATAAGAAATAAGCGGTAAGACAAACTTTGCCTAGCAACCACGGACGAAAACTCTACCTTATAGCATAGGAGACTAGGTCACGCAAATATACATTTGATTCAATCTTTGGCATCTAAGGACTTTGTTAGAAGTTTATCTAAGCTTAAGTTTGATAAACACTTTTGTGACGGTTGTAAAATTGGTAAAAAGCCCACGCTAGTCACAAAGCTAAGAACATGCTCTCAACAACTAGGTGTCTTGAACTCTTACACATCGATCTATTCGTTCCATCCGCCATACAAAGTTAAGGAGGAAACCTTTATACCTTAGTAATAGTAGACGACTATTCTAGGTACACTTGGACAAGATTTCTTAAGACTACAACTGAAGCATTCAAACAATTCGAAATTTTCAGTAAGAAAGTCCAAAATCAACTGGGTTGTCCAATTGTTTCAATTAGGACAAATCATGGTTGGGAATTTGATAATAAAGTGCAATTCGGAGATTAATGTGACGCTAATGGGATTGCTCACAATTTCTCTGCTTCGCGCACTCCACAATCAAATGGGTTAGTTGAAAGGAGAAATCGCACCTTACAAGAGATGAGTAGAACCATGTAGAACAAACAATGTATATCGTAAAATTTTTGGTGCAACGCCGTAGACACCTCAACCTACATATTTAATATGATCTTTTTTTTTAGAAAGGCATATTTAATATGATCTTGATTAGACCCATTTTAGGAAAAACACCGTACAAAATTTTGAGAGGTAGGAAACCTGCTCTAGATTATCTTAGAGTGTTTGTAAGCAAATGCTTCATGATAAACATGAAAGACTACCTCACTAAGTTTGACCCAAAGTTATACAAAGGTGTTTTCCTCGGTTACTTCCAAAATAGCAAAGCCTGTATCATTCTTAAAAAATACACGATTAAAGTCAAAGAGTCCTTAAAATTTCATGATCATTAAGCTTTTTGCACAAAGTTTTCTCTGCTTTTTGCACACATGAAAGACTACCTCACCATTTTTCACATTATACTCACCTTTTTGCACAGTTTTCTCTGCTTATTTTCAGTTTATAAAATTCCTTGATCATTAAGCTTGCTTAAGTTTGTTTAAAGTGATCCAAACATCAATCCATCTAAATGCAAGAAAAGAACACGCGTTATTGTCAAGATACGAAATGTTGTACTGTAGTTAGTGCATCCGTAACATTTATTACATTCTGTTGTATATTGTTGTAGATCAAGTTCATAATCTCTAAACTTATTTAGTTGTTAGATCGAGTTAGTATTTTGGTCCTGAAAATACGTGAGTGGTCGGGTTAGTATTTTAGTCTTCAAAATACATGTGTGTGTGTGAGAGAGAGATTGGTTCTAGCTTGATTAGAACTCGATATTTAGCTTAGTGTCGAAAATTGGTGTAAGCGACGTTATACAATTTTCTCTGCCTGAAGAGAGCTTATTGACATAGTGAAGTGAACTCTCGAGTTGGGTACTCGGGGAGTGGAGTAGGGCGAAGAGGAGTTTCGTTACCGAACCACTATAAATCTTCGTGTTGTGGTTTGATCTTTTTAACGCTATTATTGTCTTGCATTTTACCTTTCGTAGTTATTATTGTTTTTTGCATTGTGTGCATATTGTGATTATTTGATCTCACATAAATTTGGATTTAAAAGTTTTGAAAGTATAATTTTTAAACATTAAAAACGGTAAAACTATTTAACTCCTCCTAGTTTTCCATATACTTATTTATAAATCATTTTTGATGATCGATGTCTTGGTCTATGATGAAATTTCAACTCTATTTGAAATGCTGATGCTGATCACCAACTTCATGAGTAAATGATGTATCGCTAGAAATAGTTAAGTGATGTATGATTGAATGGTGGTACTATATTTATAAAATCAAACCCATGATGAATTCTCTATTTTTAGAATATACTGAAATTTATAGTTGAAGCTAACAAAAAAGAAGCATGCATCTTGCTCAGTGTTCTAAAAGGCGCCGCCAAGGCGTCGTCAAGGCGCGAGGCGTGGCCTCGGCGCCACGAAATGGACCAAGGCGTGAGGTCAAGGCGTCGTGTGAAAAGACGTGGAATGTGGCGCGAAAAGGCGTGCAAAGGCGCGCCTTTTTGGTAAGGCGTGGCGCCATTTTTAGAAGCATTTAGGGGATTTATGGATTTGGGCTTGAATTTCAAGTATTTGGGTTATTTCTTTCTTGGGCCTTGTAATTTCAAAACTTAATTCCTACTTGGTCTCGTATTTGGGCCTGGCTATTTGGGATTTGGGCTTTAGTATTTGAAATTGCTCTTATAAAATGATATAAAATTATAAATACATAAATTTATAAATATTTTGTTGCCGCCTTAAGCACGCCTTAAGAAACGCCAAGGCTTCGCAAAGGCGCGTAAGGCTTGAGGCGTGGCTGTGCCGCCACGCCACGCCTTACGCCTTTTAGAACATTGATCTTGCTAATGTTAGATGGAAAAAAAGAAACCGAGATGTAATCATTTGTAAATATTGTAATCCAAAAAAATAAATGAAAGAAAAAGTAGATAAGAAGATACAATAGACAATGAGTCACTTCGGGTGTGCATGCAAAGAGTGATACATTAGTAATCGCTTAATTATTGGATGCATGAAGCCATGAATAGTTGGATACAAGTTATATTAATGAACGTATTAATTGTTATTGAGTATTTAATCCACTGAACTAGAATAAATACCCCTCTATTTTAGAGGAAAAAAACAAAATCGAATATAACGAACCATAAACAATAGTAAGTAAATGTTGTATAATAAATTGATTCGTCTTGCATGGTTACCGCATGAAATTTGCCACTTTCTACGAATGTGTTGCACATCTGTTTATAATATTAGCTACACCATATATACCGCATATTCGCAGAACAATGTAGCAAGTTGCTCTACTTGACCAACTTAAAAAGCCTGGATTGAACTATGTTGAACTGTAACCCAAAATTGAATTTCCTTGTCACCCGGAAGACGTGTTTTTACCTTTTTCAACTTTATCATAATTCAACAATATGACTTTTTCAACTTAATCTACAGCTAGTTTGCAAATATGTGTACCAGAACAGATATAGAAAAACTCAAAAACTAGAAGCTAACAATTATATCAAATATTCATTTTGACATTACTATATTATTATAAGTTTATATCAGGGTATTGAGTCAATGTACCAGTTTAGGCCAAATTAAGACCTACATGATTTTTGTTCTTAGACTTTGTATTATCGGTGATATCGTTATACACTAACAAAAACTTGACATATACATTTGTTGACGTGTTGTTCTTACAATCGATGCTTGTGATAGCGTCCAAGAAGGCAATAACGTACATGTTTATCAATATTGTTTTAATTATGACGGATCTAGTTATGCAATTTCATCTCTTTTGGTTTGATGTTAAGTTAGAACAAATATACGAATTCAAAATCTAGCTCACGATCATTTATTTACAACAACCCCGATTTCGAATCATAAACAAGGGCTGGTCACAAAATAAATTTGTGTATTAGAAACTCAGATATGATCGATTATCATGATCAATCTCCCTCGGCCACGGCTGTTGGGACTCAAAAGTTTTCTTCAACTTGTTATATTTTTCGATATCAAAGCCTTCCTTTCTCATCAACTTCATTTGCTTCGCATGAAACCTGCTCTTGAATACGGCTTCGAAAGAAGGCTCTCTCGATGTTCTTATGAAATATGTATATCCTATCATGAAATACAATGATGTCACATAAAAGCATATCGGCTCCATAACATCCCATGATAGTTCCCAAAATGTTAGCCGCATGAACGCGGCTGTTTGAAGCACTAAGTACCCCAATCCACCCCATAGCTCACGTCGGACCATCTTTTCGGCCTTGTAGTCTATCTCCGACTTCCATCGTTCCATATCTTCGAGTTCTTTGACCGGAAGATTGTCTTCAACCATTAGCCCATTAATGGCTTTCACAACCTGCATAATTTAAAAAACTCGTTAGATTTTAATCAATTTGTGAATAAGCACTGATTTTAGATCTTTGACATATTAAAAAGGTATCCGCGCCATGCAGCAGATAACAAAATGTTTTATAATACAGTATACATTAACGAACCTGTTCAGGCTTAAGGAAAACAACGTTTCCTAGGACAATAACAGAACCCGAACTATCCAAAACTTTCGCTAGTTCAGCCCCTTGATCTTTATTAGAACCACATCCATCCACACACATCTGAATAAACTCATCATACGACACACGATTCCTCTTACTACTCCTCAATTTCGACTTTAACGTCTCCATTTGCGACGCTCTAAGAATCTTCTTGGCATCATCCACACTCAATCCACCCTCCATCTCGATCCGAGCTTGGTTTCTAGCAATGTCCATCTCCCTAAGCGTCTCCAAAAGCTTCTCTCCGCTAGGCCGAAACATTTCCGGCATGGCGGCAGTAGAAGACAAGTAGAGTGGACGACGCTGGAGAAATCGTCGAAAGATCGAGTTTTCACCCGGTTCAGGCGCTATGCCTTCGGTACAAGGTGGAATCATGGTTTGAGCACTTGATGATGATGGTGATGAAATGCGGAAACTAGTTAAGGTTTGGTTTGAGAATTTATTTGTACGTAGATTGAATAATCTTTGTACTATATTTTGCTTGAACGCCATTGAGGGAATATTATTACACAAGGTGTTATGTTTTAATGTTTTTTTCATGGGCATAGGTGTATGGTATTTATAGGTGTCACTAATCTTAAAACTTAATTAATGACAAAAAATAAGATAAGGTTAATTTACTTGCTTATACTTTAAATAGAAATAGTGTAGCCCCCACATAAATACATGGTTCATACCTTCTTGGAATTGTGTATCTATATTTGTTTTTGCCTTATATCGTGTACAATATTAAACGTTTATTCTAGTTTGATTCTTTGACTTTTGTAAACGATAATCATTACAGCACAAAACAAATTTTTATTAGTTTAAATACATACTCTCTAATACGCATTGCTTAAATAAATTTTACTATTACGAAATCTTTATATCTTACCATGCATGACGACGTGTGTAGCGAAAAATAGTTATAGTTGAGATATTATAGTTAAGTGTTTCGTGTAATGTTTAACAATTGATGTTAACAACTCTTCATCATCCGAGTTAACAACAACATTATACCAGTTTCATTTTAACTAATTGGTATTGAAATATTGATCATAACTGATACTCCCTCCGTCCCACATTAAGTGTTCACTATAACTTTTCAAAGTCTTTTTTCTTCAACTTTGACTCCAAATATTTTTGTCCGTGTTATATAATACTTGATGCAATATATATGAATGAATTAAGTTTTTAAATGTATTTTCATTTGTATAATTTTCATTGAATAATATACAACACAAATAAATACGTTTAAGGTCAAAATTAAAGAAAAAAGACTTAAAAAAGTCATAATGGACACTTAATGTGGGACGGAGGTAGTAACAAGATTATGATGAATATATAATAAAGAAAAAAATTGGTAGAGATTGAGTAACTTTGTAAATATCATCAATTTTAAAAATAGTAACTATTTTTAATAGACTAACATATCCTTTTTTGAAAAAAAGGATAATTAAAAGAGAAATGATACATGGACCTAATCGTGGACCTAATTATGGACCTAAAAACACGTGGCATCATCCTGATGGCTACAGACAGGGACCCACTTATTTTACAACCCATCAGGATCATGCCACATACTTTTAGGTCCATAATTAGGTCCACAATTAGGTCCATGTATCATTTCTCTAATTAAAATGTCTTAAATTTGCTGAACATTTAAGATTTAACAACTTATTGCACTATATGTGTTTTGTTTTTCAAATATTACCCTTTAGTTACATTATTCTTCAAAAATTTTACAAGTTTCTATTTTATCTTAGGACACAGATGTTTTCTTAATTATTAGACGAGTACTCGTGCATAACGACGAAAATTTAGAGCGATAAATAACTATAGTTGCAAAAATATCGTAAAGTGTTTATTATTGTATTTTATACATACAAGTGATAATAATCATAATTTTAATAGTTTTTGATAAAAATTCACTGTCTAAGGACATAATATATGATTCATACTTCAATAATATATGATAATTCAACTCAATATTAAAATTTTAGAAACACCTAACATTTACATTATTCATCATGTAAAACTTATTGATACACGATATTTGAGGTGTAGACTCCTTGTACACGGAAAATTATAGATCGATTGTTTACAAAAAATCGCTATAAACAACATACTATAATTACCGTAATCTTATCTTGGCTAAGTGACTTTTCAGCAACGTTATGAACATCAATTAGCGCATTGATAATGCAATAATGTCCAATAAAAATCATGATAGATTGTGTTAATGAAATTTTATAAGGAAATAAATTGCAATAAAAATGAAATATATTAGATGTTGTTAAACAAAAACCTATTAACATATAGTATTTTAAGCATAAAATGAGATTTTTTTTGTGAGTCAATTGTTTGCTCCACCAAAAATTCAAATTGCTGCTGGAGTCGGATGGAAAATCATTTATGTGCATTAACGAAAATTACTTGAAAATATTATATCGAGTTAATATAAATGGGTGTTAATGGAAAACTCCATAAACATTAAAGGGTATAATCAGAAAACCACATTACGAACATTTGAAGTTTAAGTTTTCCTGAAAACTTATTTGCTCTTTGTATATAATAGAGATACGTATACAGATTCTTGAACCCACAAATGTGAAATATGAATAATCTCTAGTATTATAAGAAAATATATTAAATGAGAAAATGGACTTTTCAATTAATCAAAAGAATAACTCAATTTTGAAATCGAGCTTTTTGATTGTCAAATAAATTTTTTTTTTTTTTTTTTTTTTTTTTTTTTTAAAATTGGTTTAATTTGGTCAAACCTATAATTTAACAGGAATATAAATAACAATGAAGCTACAAACCAATGGGTTACTATCAGACGAAAGTAAATACACAAGATCGTACACATCGCAATGATGCTTGTAATTTCTTTTTAAAATAAGGGTATCTAGAAATGCATTTTTTTTATGGGTCATTACGTGCTATTTAACATGCATAGTGTCTAAAACATGATATCAATAGTTAAATTTAGACAATATAAACCTCAACACCATGTCAATTAAACAAAGTCAAATAATTCGTCTAACAAAAATATATACGAAATATCAAACGATATTACTGTATTACATATTGAATATTTTATTTAAAAGCTCGCGCGTGCACAAATATTGTAATTATATAAATATACAAAAATTTACATAATTCACATAAAATGAATAAAAAAAAAATCCCCTATTTAACAGCCTTGTAGTAATTAAGATGCATCATTTTATTTAGTATACATAGAATGTAAGCAATGAAGATAATTTTATATTGTTTGCTTAGTTGACATGTTAAACACTTTCTCTTGCATAATAAAAATTTCAGTTTCCACCTAAACTTTTATGATTTACACTTTTAACTTAAGTTTAAAGTATTTTTATCCATTTTGGTTACTTAATTTTCTTTTAGCTATTTTTCTTTTATACTTGTTTATCTTTATTTGTTTTTCTTTGACTACTAAAATCATATTTTTATTTCTTTTTCCAAAGCCTAATGATATGTGTAGTAAATGCATTGATGCTAAGTACATTTATTGTTTTAACATATAATTTGCTATTTACAAATACTATTACACCTTATTATTTTTATTTATAATTTGTTAGTTTGATTACTACAAAAAGTTATTAATGTCCATTTATTAAATGTAATTGATTTCACTTTTAATTTGTAAGAATATATTAGTCTTGATGGTTTGAGGCTATGTTTGGTAAAAGTAGTTGTAAGCAGTAGTAGTGAGCAATAGCTGTGAGATGTGAGCAGTGGCTATGAGCAGTAGTCACAACTCACCGTTCACAACTTCATAAAGAAGCATTGGAAAAATGAGTTTTCTTAAAAAAAAATATCAAAGCTCACAGCTCTCATGTCAAACAAATACTAAAAATGAAAAAGTTCATTGCTAACCGCTCATTATCAAAAAAAGCTCCAAAAAGCTTTGCACCAAACATAGCCTGAAACTAAAGCAATCAATAAAATCTTTTATACAGTACTCGAAACAATTTGAATTATCAAGTTTTTGTCTATTCAAATGATAAATAAGAGAATAATGAGCTAAATGTTACTAGTTGACATTTACTAATCATCAGATTAATTCTTATTTATAATACTATGGTTATTAATTTTTGACTTTAAATACTCCATCCGTCCCATAATAAGTGTCCACTTTAACTTTTTTTAGTCATTCTTATTTAACTTTGATCATAAATATTTTTATTTGTGTTATATAGTACTTGATGAAAATTATACCAAATGAAAATATATTTAAAACTCAATCCATTCATATATATTTTTTTTTATCAAATATTATATAACACAAATAAAAATATTTTGGTCAAAGTTTAATAAGAAAGACTAAAAAAATCAAAAACAAAGTGGAGACTTATTATGGGACGGAGGTAGTAAACGAAATGTAAATTTTCGCGGCGAAGCAGAGTCTTCAACAACACTTATAACAAACACTTATAGTAATTAATCAAATACTTTAGGGTTGGTAATTTCTGACTCGATACGAAATCCAACCTGAAACCGACACGAAAATTAACAGGTTCATGTGGAGTCAAAATATATTTCGAGTCGGGTTTGAGTCGACCCATCTAACCCGTTTATTAAACAGGTCAGATTTGGGTTGAGAATAAATTAGATCGGTCAACCGCTAACCCATTTAAGATTTTTTTCTTAAATTAAAATATATTTATATTTTATTATACGGGTTAAATAGGTTAACCTATCGACTCGCAAACCTGTTTAACATATTAACTCATGTAATCTGCCAACTTTTGTATATAAAACGGGTTAAATAGGTCAACCCGAAATACGTTTAACCTATTCAACCCGTGTAACCTATTTAACCCGCCAACCCAAACAGATATACGGGTTAAATGGGTTAGGTTCAGGTTATATGTAAACAGGTTAAGATTGATATAGCTGACCTGATGAGTTAAATGGGTCCAGGTTGGGGTTTTCTAACTCGCCAACTTATCAACCCGAACCTGATACGCGGAATTGCGACCACGCAACAGGTTTTACCTCTCAAGGGATCTTGAGAAGCTTGCAATCCCACCAGGCAGTGTACCTGACCGATGTAGTATAGTGTAGTGGTAAGTACGGGGGATTGATCGTTCTTTCATAGGGAATAGTGTTCGTTAGGTATGAAAAACTACTCTAATAGGTCTAAGGATGAGGGATGATTATTTTTGTATTTTTATATTTTTTTTAAAGCAAGTAAAATCTCGGGTTTGAAGGAGTGGGCGGAATTAGTTGCTAGTCAACTAACCCAAAAACTACTATTGCAATTAAAATTAAAATAACAAGAAAATAAAATGTTGTGAAACTTATATAGAGACAAATGTGTTTACTTAGATTTCCTTACTCCCTAACTATCTTTTACCGGTTAATTAGTGTGTATTAATTGCGTGGATGACGGGTCTATTCCTTAATACCATTCGTGGGGTGGCGTACGTACTTCCCCAACTCTATAAGCTCCTACTTCACTCCTATGTCGAGCCTGCTAGAAGCTCCTAACATGGGATCATTAGAATTCGCTCATGCATTAAATACAACCATAAAAACCTGGTACGCATTGGTTCATGTTTCTTAAGACGTTCAAGCAAGTTACCGTATAGGAGGTTAGCCAGTTTTCTTAAGCCTAACATCGATAAACAATCATCCAATACAAGTAATAACACACCAACAACCAACAATCAATAGTTAGGTTTCATTAGATCTAAGCAAACACAAAATAAATCTAGTCTAACATGTTAATTGAAAGACAAGCATAAGATATAATTAACCAACACATAGACATATTGATTAATTTGAATGGAGACTTACCTTTAATTGAACATGGAAGAATCAAGGGTGAAAAACCCTTGAAAAAGCTGTCAAAGTCGTCTAGGGTTTGTTCCCAAAAAGTTGCACACTAATGAATGAGAAATAGAAAATTATATATAGAAAATACACTCTGACGGCGTCAGCTTATACGCTCTGACGCCGTCAGCTCACCGCCATTAGGGTTCTCGGATGGCCTAGATCTATTTCTGACGCCGTCACTTGTAAACTTGCTCTGGGCCGTCTCTCTTTAGCATTACACCTGACGGCCTACATTTCCTAACACCTGATGCCGTCAGGTGTAAACATCACATTTTCTTCTTAGGGCGTCACGTATAGTCAGAATCCACTCCTTTGTCTTGGTTGGCTAACGGCGTCACCTTGTGACTCTGACGCCGTCAGGAAGGATTTCCAGCATTCTTTTGAGACTGTCATTTTCTTCACTTTATGCTCCAAAAACGTCCAAAATGAGGTGTTTTCCAGAATTCTTCTCAAAAGTACCTAAAATGACAAAAGGAACGATTTTAGGCAATATTTGATCATATTAACACGAATTAGGGCTTAAATGACCCTCTAAAACGGGTACACTTTGCACCTCATCAAATACCCTTACACTTGAGATTTGCTTGTCCTCAAGCAAATAGGCTTTTTATTCCAATCAAAATATGAGTTAGGGGTCATTTACACTAATATAAAAGTAATTATAACAAATAGTTACTCGACCCTAATCATAATAAGCACGAAAATCATACACTAGCACCTCACAAATAGTGTTTGGATACTCTCATCTTTCGGGTGTTATAACCTATACAACTACATTTGAAATGGAATAAAATCACTCACTACCTGTCATAGCAAATAGATTACCATAGGCTTGGGAGAGGATCAATTACTCCTCCACTAGGCGTAAGCACCTAAGATAAACTATCAAAGAGGGCTTTCCAAAGGGTTGTAATGTAAGGTGTAGGGATATGATAAACACGGTTTGGTTGGAATAAAGAGTATTTTACTGGTGGAAAGTTAATTATCATGATCAAATACATGTACTATACAATGTTGCTAAGCCAAGACTCGACTCAACTTAAGCTAAAAAATGAAATAACAAAAACATAAACAAACATAAAAAGAAACGGGATGGTAGTCCGTATGTTTTTCTACTTCTCTTTTTCTCATTTTTTTTGTATTTTTCTTGATTTTTTCGATTTTTTTTTGCATACACTCTTGCCCTACCATCCGAAATAATACATCATAGGGGCCTCGGTTCTCCCATTACACTTGAACTTTTACATACTTTACAAATAACTAATCTAATGACTCGAATTAAGATAATCGAAAAACTTGGAGTACTTTTTTAAAAATATTTAGCACATACGGGGGTAATAATGTTGTTCTTCCCCAGTACTCCATTACACTAGTACTTTACCCATGAGTCCCAATCGTCCCAAAACAATATGTACAAGATATGACTCGACTTAGCAACCATGTAATCAATTAGATAATTAACAAAGGGTTTAACACAAATGTTGTCACAATAATGCACTAAAGATGAGTGCATACAAGGTGGGCTAAGGCGATTTGGGTGTACATTTAAGTGGGGTGTAACAAATTCTCACTTTGAGTAAGATGCTCAAAGGTCGAAACGAAAAGATAGGCTCTAAGGGGTGTACTAGGGGTATCGTGTACCAAAAATGGGTACAACGCAAAGGGTGTGGGAGAATTACTTGACCAATGTAGCCAATATAATTATAAAAAAAACACGGGTGTAAAACAAGGGCCTAATCCTAATGCCTCTTATCATGTAGTAGATCTAACTACACGAATGTAGTCTCACTTGTGGATTTGAGATGGTCCTAACGCAAGTTCTAGAATCTAAGTGCTACCGGTACACACATCATAGCATAAATGCTTTTCCTGCCAATTCTAGGGGCGAACCTCACATATTTGGGGTGGAAAAATTTTTAGTGGTACGGTTTTTGTGCTAGTCATATAATTTCCTATCAAATATTTCACTTCTAAATGTTGTAAACAATTTTAAATTGGCGCTAAAATTGCCCTAACAAATATTTCTTTCGGTTTTATTACAAATTTACTATCAAACAAACACAAATCAAGCGCAATTGCATTCTCTAAGGTGTCTTCATTTACCCCCCCCTACACTTAAACCGAACATTGTCTCCAATGTTCACATAAAAGATGTAAAAGTAATGAAAATGAAAGAATAAAACAAATACTCCCCTGATTTATTTGGTGTGGATAGTGAGGTAACATGGTTAGATCTTCTTCCAAGAAAGATGAACGCTCAAAGCTTCCCTTCCGAAATATAAATCATCTCCTTGTCCAAAATAACCTGTTAACCTGAAAAACAATAAAGGCGAACCTCGCGTAAAATCGGCGGTATAATCTATAATAGGATATAATGCTTGTGGAATGAATGTTTTTGCAGAATTCCTGGAGATTATAAGTTAGAGAATTAACAAAACTTTCTATGATTCCGGAAGAAAAACAAAACTTTCAAAAATTTCAGAAAATTACTTCCTGACGCCGTCAGAAATGATCTGACAGAATTCTCATGTTAAGTTTCCGGAAATTTTTTTGGAAAAACTATACCTTACTTCCTGGAATTCCTGTAGAAACATCATTATGACTCGATACAAGCATTTGACTTAAACAAGTACTAATATGCATGTTAATTTACATTGTTATGATTCATGTTCATTCGTTCTTATAAACCGATTTAGATTTCCCTTACACTTATCTTTTGCAAAATACCTTTATATGTAGTTAAGACGAGGTTAAAAACAAAATAAAGCATTTTCACAAGTTAGTTTTTGAAGCATGAATCAATAACAAGAAAAATAACATACATACGGAAACAAATAAAATCAAACAAACAAACAAATAAACACAAAGCTTGGGTTGCCTCCCAAGAAGCGCTTTTCTTTATTAACGAGTCTTGTAGCTAGACTCAAAGTCACCGTACATTACGTGACTTCATCTCGCATTACGACGTAACCCTGATAGATATAATCCTTGTTATCTGGATGATGATATCTCAATCGTTCAACACTCGCAGTCACTTCACCTCCTCCTTTGCTGATCAAGCTAACTACCCCATCTTGATGTAGGCTTTTAATTGTGAATGGTCCGTACTACCAAGGACTGGGTTCATCGGTGGGTGCTTTTGTTTCTAGATGCCTTAGGAGCACCGAGTCCCCTTTTGTAAACTCCACGTGGCTGTCGACCTGCTCCTCAACCTCCACAAAATTCTCCTTATCATGCTTACCTTCTCCTATCTCATTCGCCTTGTAATTCTTAATCTTTGCCTCCCATGCAAGGATTTTCTTTCGAACATTATCACGGAGTATACTGGGGTCCGCTTCCATCATCCTTCGTAGAGTAGTTTCTCTGATGTATCTTGGGATCGTTGGGAAGCTTATTGTTTTCTTTCCCTTTTTGATTCGGATAGTATTACTTTCGTAATCGATTTG
Organism: Artemisia annua; assembly: GCA_014162995.1. NCBI lineage: Eukaryota > Viridiplantae > Streptophyta > Magnoliopsida > Asterales > Asteraceae > Artemisia > Artemisia annua. Next base: position 118,581 of record LBNU01003421.1, read on the forward strand.
TGCCCTAGTAGTAGCGAGAAATGGTGACCCAAGAATTATTGGTATATTCGTATCATCTCTGTCAACGATCATGAAGTCTACCGGATACATGAATCCAGCAACGTTAACCAATCTTCTGCAATTCCTAACGGGTATTCATAAGAATGCTTTGCAAAGGAAAGTTTAGTACGAGTGATGGATGGCAGCTCATTGGTTAGCTGAACATCAACGGATAACGGCATTAAATTTACATCGGAACCTTGGTCAGCTACCGCATCCAGATACTTGAGTTTTCCAATGCTACAAGGTAACTCGAAGACCCCGTAGAATTCTTGCTTTACGACTAACTTATGTCTCATGAGGCTCTCATATAATTCTCCTCCGGGTAATGTGTCAGATCCCTCATCCGGTTTCTTCTTGAACTCCTTATTGGGTAGATGGGTACGTCGGTAGTTTCTTACCCAATCATTTATAGTCTCCTTGTTTATCTCGTGCTTCAAGTAATGCCTCACTTGTTGTGATATTGGCCGTTCTACCATTTGGTGCCCCTCAGAGGGTGCCTCCTTACCTTTGTCAGAACTGCATTTGCAGGCATTAGTNAACTTATGCCTCATGAGGCTCTCATATAATTCTCCTCCGGGTAATGTGTCAGATCCCTCATCCGGTTTCTTCTTGAACTCCTTATTGGGTAGATGGGTACGTCGGTAGTTTCTTACCCAATCATTTATAGTCTCCTTGTTTATCTCGTGCTTCAAGTAATGCCTCACTTGTTGTGATATTGGCCGTTCTACCATTTGGTGCCCCTCAGAGGGTGCCTCCTTACCTTTGTCAGAACTGCATTTGCAGGCATTAGTGTTTCCATCATTAAGTGGGGCGAGGTCAATTTTGTTAACTTCCATGGTCACCAACTTTCCTCTTTCTTTATTTTCGCCCCCTTGGACGACGGAGTTGGTATTAATAAATTTAGTGTTGGGAATTTCGACATCTTTTCGCACCAACACTTTTTCAGGAGCTTTTGTTTTTGTATATTCTCTCAAAAGACCCATCATCTCTGCCATCTTCTCTTCCATTTCCTCATTTTGTTTGTAGACGGCTTTCTCAAATTTTGCCAATCGTTCGGAGTGTTTTGACATGTATTCACTCATTCGAGCTTCGAATGTTGGACTAAGTTCCTGAGGTGGTGAGTTGGGTTGAGCATACTTATAGAAGAGTTTAGTATTTTCCCTATGGGGTGATTCGGACAACGGTATCTGCCTAATGCTTGAAACCGAGTTAACAGTTGCTCTTTGTGGACCTAAGGGTCTCTTTTGTCTTTCCATAATACATGCAACCCTCTTCTCAAGTTCACTGATGCTTTCCTCGGTGATTTGATTGGCTTTATTGGGCGATGAATATGTGTTGACTGCCGCACGTACGTCGTGGGAAATTTGCCACAATTCATCATCGTCGGATGCGAGCTCATCAATGATCTCCCATGATTCTTCGGCGCTTTTATCCCGCAATCTGCCCCCGGCGGCTCGATCGATGGCACACTTGGTGTGGAAATTAACATGGTCATAGAAGATTTGGATTTGAAGCCAAAGGTTGATGCCATGATGAGGGACTCTTTGGAGTAAGTCCTTGAATCGAATCCATGCTCCGTAGAGGGTCTCGCCTCGACGTTGTTCAAACATCAAGATATCCTTCCTTAGCTTGGTAGTTCTTCCTGGTGGGAAAAACTGAGCAAGGAAACGAGTGGTGAGATCATCCCAAGAGGTGATGGATCCTGCGGGTAGACGCTCTAGCCACTGACTAGCATGGTCTCGCAGAGAGAATTGAAAGAGACGCAATCGGGTCGTCTCTCGAGTGGCAACATCAAGGTCTATGGAATCTACAATTTTGAGGATCCTTGAGATGTTGATTTGGATCTTCGGAACGAAGTCTATGGAATGCGCATCCGCTTTGCACCAACCGGATGGTGTCGGATCGCAAGGGAGACACATTGGCTCCTTGGGTGAGCTCAACAGTGTTTCGATAGCCATGGTGGCTAGGACGGGAGTACTCTCCTAAGGTACGGGCTCTAGGAGGTTGGTTTGGTTGTGGTGGGTTGTTTGGTTGAGGTGGGTTGTTGGGATCAAGGATGTTACCATCTTCCATGATGTCGGATGGTAATGGTTACGAACAAAAACACGAAGAAATAAGATAGACTAAAGAAAAACCTAGAAAAATAAAATAATAATCTCACTAGAAAGGAATCTAGTGAGTAGACCTAATAAAATAAAAATTCAAACTAAGCAATAACTATTCCGCGGCAGCGGCGCCAAAAACTTGATGCGTGGTTTTGCGACCTTACAACAGGTTTTACCTCTCGAGGGATCTCAAGAGGCTTACAACCCCACCAGGCAGTGTACCTGACCGATGTAGTATAGTGTAGTGGTAAGTACGGGGGATTGATCGTTCTCTCACAGGGAATAGTGTTCGTTAGGTATGAAAAACTACTCTAATAGGTCTAAGGATGAAGGATGATTATTTTTGTATTTTTATATTTTTTTAAAGCAAGTAAAATCTCGGGTTTGAAGGAGTGGCCGGAATTAGTTGCTAGTCAACTAACCCAAAAACTACTATTGCAATTAAAATTAAAATAACAAGAAAATAAAAGGTTGTGAAACTTATATGGAGACAAGTGTGTTTACTTAGATTTCCTTACTCCCTAACTATCTTTTACCGGTTAATTAGTGTGTATTAATTGCGTGGATGACGGGTGTATTCCTTAATACCATTCGTGGGGTGGCGTACGTAGTTCCCCAACTCTATAAGCTCCTACTTCACTCCTATGTCGAGCCTGCTAGAAGCTCCTAACATGGGATCATTAGAATTTGCTCATGCTTTAAATAAAACCATAAAAACCCAGTACGCATTGGTTCATGTTTCTTAAGACGTTCAAGCAAGTTACCGTATAGGAGGTTAGCCAGTTTTCTTAAGCCTAACATCGATAAACAATCATCCAATACAAGTAATAACACACCAACAACCAACAATCAATAGTTAGGTTTCATTAGATCTAAGCAAACACAAAATAAATATAGCCTAGTATGTTAATTGAAAGACAAGCATAAGATATAATTAACCAACACATAGACATATTGATGACTTATCTTTAATTGAACATGGAAGAATCAAGGGTGAAAAACCCTTGAAAAAGCTGTCAAAGTCGTCTAGGGTTTGTTCCCAAAAAGTTGCACACTAATGAATGAAAAATAGAAAAGTATATATAGAAAATACACTTTGACGGCGTCAGCTTATACGCTCTGAGGCCGTCAGCTCGCCGCCATTAGGGTTCTCGGATGGCCTAGATCTACTTCTGACGTCGTCACTTGTAAACTTGCTCTGGGCCGTCTCTCTTTAGCATTACACCTGACGGCCTACATTTCCTAACACCTGACGCCGTCAGGTGTAAACATCACATTTTCTTCTTAGGGCGTCACGTATAGTCAGAATCCACTCCTTTGTCTTGGTTGGCTGACGGCGTCGCCTTGTGACTCTGACGCCGTCAGGAAGGATTTCCAGCATTCTTTTGAGACTTTGTCGTTTTCTTCACTTTATGCTCCAAAAACGTCCAAAATGAGGTGTTTTCCAGAATTCTTTTCAAAAGTACCTAAAATGACAAAAGGAACGATTTAAGGCAATATTTGATCATATTAACACGAATTAGGGCTTAAATGACCCTCTAAAACGGGTACACTTTTCTCCTCATCAGAACCCGACCCGAATTGCCACCCGTAAATACTTAGAACATCATGGTTGATCTTTTGCTTATATATACCGTTCATCCAACAATTTTTTATTTCATTTCTTATAATAAAAACCGAACGTCCGGAAATCAACTGATTTTCTTGTACGTTTATTCCCAAGTGTCGGTATCTCTTCCAGTTTTTTGTATTTTTAACTTATACACCAACTCTCATGTTTACAATTTTACATCATTGTTTTATATCTAGTTTATTGCTTGAACTTGGTTAATTTGTTTTCCATAATAGGATATTAAAGGTTTATGACAATAAAATAGAAACGAACTTTCCAAAATTTCCCAAGATTAGAAACGAACTTTTTTAATACTCAATATAGGCAACGAAACTTGTTGTAACCTGTTAATATCACTAATATGACCTCCACCAACACCTTCACCACCACTATCCACCATAACTACCAGTCGCCGCCACCATCACCACCCTCTACCAACCGCCACCACCACCACCATCCACCACCGCCATCACCACCACCATCTGCCACCATCACCACCCTCCACCAACCGCCACCAGCACCACCACCACCATCACCACCTGCTACCACCACCACCACCACTAGCCACCGCCACCACCACCAACTGCTGCTGCCACAAGGTGGTGGTGGTGGTGTTGGCGACTGCTGGTGGTGGTGGAGGCGGCGGGTAGTGGTGGCAGCGGTTGGTGGTGGTGGTAGATGGTGGTGGTGGCGATTGGTGGTGGCGGTGGATGGTGGTGGTGGATGTTAGTGGTGGTGGTGGTGGTGGCAGTTGGTGGAGGGTGGTGATGGTGGCGGGTGGTGGTGTTGGTGTTGGTTGTGAATGGTGGTGGTGGCGGCGGTTGGTGGATGGTGGTGATGGTGACTGTGGCTGGTTGTCGTGGTGGATGGTAGTGGTGGCGGGTGGTGGTGGTGACGGATGGTGGTGGTGATGGTGGCAGATGGTGGTGGTGGAGGTCATATTAATGGTGGTGGTGGTTGGCGGATGGTGGTGGTGGCGGATGGTGGTGGTGGTGGCGGTTGGTGGATGGTGGTGATGGTGGCTGCGGCTGGTAGTGGTGTTGGATGGTGGTGGTGGCGGTTGGTGGTGGTGGTCACGGATGGTGGTGGTGATGGCGGCAGACGATGGTGGTAAGGTGGTGGTGGAAGTCATATTAGTGATACTAACAGGTTACGACAATTAAGGGAATGAGAAAGGGAAATGCAAAGGGTATACTAAGGAATGCAAATGTAATGAATACCTTACCCTCAATTTATAGTGCGATGAGTCATTACCTAGTTTAAGGGTAATCCTTCATTCCTTTACTCTCCACCAAGCATAATTAATGATTACTTTTCCTATTCCCACCCCCTAATACCCTTCACCAAGCATGCCCTAAATGTTTGTTTTGTAGATGAATAATAAATGTCCTATATATCTTTAAAGAATCCCTAAGTCCTAACAAACATTTTACAAAAATTAAATAGGTGTTGACTTTTTGAAATAAATAAATATTTGCCACGTATTTTATGGATGATATGGCTGTGTCTATTTTTGGAGAGAGATTATTGAAATAAAGTTTTCCCTTCTCGTGCTTATTACGTCAAAAGCCTTTTTCATATCTTTTTTAAGGCTGAAAATTTGCACAACTACCTTCACCAGAAAATGACTAGTGAAGCTTCACATGTTAAACTTAATCACCTTACACGTGTAACTAAACACCGTCTGTTTAATTTCAGTAGCTATAGCTATAGTTCAAGACGACGTGGCAACGTTTGTTGCAATTCATGTCGTTGTTCGAATAGGTGTGTGCAAAATTCGAAAATGATGCGTGTAAATTTTGAAATATGGGCTAAATTTAGAGGATTCATCTTAACGTCTAGCTAGAGTTATGTGCAGCATATGTAAGAGCTCAATGTCCGTGTAGAAAACTAGTAGGAAGTATGTCATTATGAATAAGGAGTAATCAATATGGCGTTAGGATTTAAGAATGTGTTTTGGAATATCCATAAGCACCATGTGACCCCACACTTGATAATTGATTAGTAAACAACATGAACAACATAATGTCACAACGGTTTTTGTAAAGTCAAGTCGTTATCTTTGGATAATTTTGGTTTTTGATCTGTTAGTAACTAATCTATCAGTTTTGATCTTTTGATCTTACAGTCACACGTAATCAAATAAGGTAAATTTTATCTTTATAAGAAATTGGTATAACCACTTGAGCATTGTTTGCACCAAGCATAATTATGCTACCCCCAATAACATCCTTCATCAATTCATATTTTCTCTGTTACATCAGTTTTTTCTCTCTTGCGATTTCATACGGCCTTTTAGGCACAGTAAATCAGCCTACACTACAAAAAACATACCTCACTAAAATACACTATAATTAACTAAACACACACATATCTGTTTGTTTCTCAATTTGACCGATTGTCCCAATCGGTTGGCTCATCGACCCTAATGGCTTCGACCTAGACCTCGACCCTCACCCCACAACAAGGCAACCTGATGCCATCGACTGGCAACCGAATCTCAACCAAGACTGTTGCGGGTAGCCTAAACCTTAGACATCCCACGCATTGCGGTTTTATACACTCGGAGCATTAGTTAAAGGTCGATTCACTCGGAGCATTAGTTAAAGGTCAATTTACATTATCAGGTCAACTCTACATATTCTTGAGGCTTGTTTTGGGCGGCATTTGGCTCGGCATTCGTGAGTAAGGATTTTTCTCTTGTCGTGGTTGATAAGAGTTTTTTCATCACTTTTGCTGTCTTCGCAGTTAAAGCCTAGGTAGGTTTTCAATATTTGTTGTTTTGTTTCATTCCTAGTTTGTATGAGATCTTTTGGCTTCTAGCGCCTTGCTAGTTGTGTTTTATTTATATATTTCTTTGCCGTTAAAAAAAAATTAAAAAAAAAATGCACCAAGTGACCCTAAATTAGTTAACCGTTATGTGTGTTAAATATGCCATGTTTTCACCATTTGTAACTTTTATTACTCCACTTTACATGCTAACACACATCTATTAGAGTTTCAAAAAAATTTAAAGTGGCGGATGACACCGTGTACTCTTGAGTGCCATTTAACCTTTCCCTAAGAACTAGTCTTATGCAATGTTCTGCCACTAACCTCTTAACGGAAGTTGAGATCGAACCCACACCATTATCTCAAATATGACCTTCTTGACCAGGTCAATTGTGCTTTTGCGCTAGAGGATGGTGCCACCACGGCAGCAATCTAGATAACATGTTGTTTGGTTTAGATCCCAGTTCAAATAAATATTGTACTCAATCTACTGAGTTAAGACACCATTAACCAAATGAATTGACAGCTAGCCCCAGCTATATTTTGAGTTTTTACTTTGCTTTTTTATGGATAATACATGCATCGTCATGTGCCTAGATATATTAAATATTGTAAGCAGTGAGTTCAGAACTTTCATGGCCGAGTTTGTTGTTGTATCTAATAAATTATTCCTTAAATTCAGGAAAATTATAAGAAGAGAGTAGGAGGTTGCAGGAGAGAGCAAAGCATGCATGCATGGACCAAGCATAAAGAAACAAAAGCAAAAGAAAAATAAATGTCTGATCTCTTGGCTTTGATGAATTTTGGATATGTGGTAGATGATACCTCCATCAAGTTAAATCTACTCCAGATACAACCTCCCACAAATGATTTTTATCGATTCTAGTATATTGTATGTCAGTATATGGGTTGTTAGGTTTAAAGGATCTTAGTTAATTCATTGCCATACTTATTAATTAGCACAACATCTTCTGTATGGGTAGAATCTATATTTTTATGGTGAGCAAAAAGATTGTTAAGACTTCACACTGAGCTTAGCCTAGCTAGTGGTAGCCATATTATCATATAACTAACGGGAGATGATTTGCATTTAATATTTTTATTGTTACGCTCAAATGTACAAGTAATTAAAGCATGATATAGTAATATTATACAAGTTTTTAATGCATTAATTAGAGTGTCTCAATCAATATTTGATGCTTCAAGTCTTAATATGTGTGTACGGATCTGGTAAGAATAAAGTAAGTTAAGGGGTGTGATGTAGGTTTTACCGATCAGGTTTTAATATTTATAAAGTTGCTCGTTTACCTAAGGTCTACCTAATGCACTATCGGGCAGTGTACCCGGTCGTGTGAGGTATAGCTAGTTGGTAAAGCCGAGGTCGTCCCAAGAACTATGCGTGTGGAGTCTATATAAGTTTATTGTCACGTTTAAAAGGGGGTTTATAATAATAGAGATTAATTGACTAATAAAAGTAAATAACAAAACAAGTAAATAAATAGAAGATAATCAGTAGGGAGAAGCAGTGTTAACCTAATTACTACTCTTGTTATTATTATGATTAGTTTTCTATCAAGTGCATCCTATCGTTTCGTCTGGGGGTTATATACATTCAGGATCAGAAGGTTAAATAACCTAAATCTATCTTACACCTTGTCCTATTCCCGTCTATTGTAAAGACGAGAGTTCATCGGTCGGCGTGAACCTACGAAGACGCAAGAGTCATTAAGTACCTCTACTAACTTGGACAAGTCTAGCGGGATGCGGGTATTGGTCACATCTTACACCCCCTCTAGCTTCTTTAAGCATATTGCATTGGTAGATGGTCATAGGGTTAATTCGCACATGTATGGTGATATTTCTATCACCAAGTCACATCCTCATTGGCTTGGGTCCTAGGGTTAATTCACCAAGCCTCCAAGGAACTACCAATACTCAACACTACCAAAATTAGAGTGTCCTAAGACTAGCCAAGAAAGTATACAAACAAGACGATAATAGATGCATAGAAAACCTAATCATAACAATAACAATTTCATAACAAGGCTAACACCAAGAGGTGTTTAGCCACTCATATTCATAATTGCAGTAAAACAAGAGTTTAATATAAAAAATGTGAACATGAATTGAATACAAATCAAAGGAATGAATAAACTTATGATTGGTGTGTGAATTCTCCCTTGGAAATGACTTGTATGCAGATTGAACTTCGTTCCTCCTGCTCCCTGAGTTTCTCCCAACTTCTGTGTGGTGAAAAGTAAATTAATAAACTCAGAATTAGGGCTGGTATTTATAGGCCCGACTTTGCTACGGCGTAGCTGGATGAGTTGCTACGCCGTAGCCTTTGTTAATATCAACTACGCCGTAGCTTGATCAAGTGCCACGGGCGTAGTTTCTTCCTTAGATGCTTCTACGGCGTAGTTATTTGGGAAACTACACCATAACTTCTTCTTTGCCACGTGAGTTCTTTACTGCCTCATTTTGGGGTCTACGCCGTAGGTGGAGAGTGGCTACTCCGTAGAGCCCTTTAGTAGATCATTACGCCGTAGTCATGGCTGAGCTACGCCGTAGTCTTCATAAGTATTTTTAACGGCGTAGGTAGATGAAACCTCTACGCTGTAGCTGGTGCAGAATCCGCATACTTCACATATTTTCTCTTTAGTCCTTTCATTTCCACGTTTCTTCGTTCCTTTGCTCATTTTTGCCCTGAAAACAGAATATAAACGAATAAGAGTATATATCCTAACATATAAATACAAAAGATGAGTAATTAAGGGGGAATTAACACTTAAATCATGGACTTATTTGATGTTATCAAATATCCCCCCACTTGAACTCTACTTGCCCTCAAGTAGACCTTATTAGAATAATTTTTAAAAAGATATTTCCCAAGAAACTGGAAAATATGATTCTAAAAACTTCCTATGCTAGAATATATCAAAGCCGAACACCTCACGAAATGGGAACAAACACTCATCTCTCTCTCCTAATCTAAGTGTTAATTTCGGGGTGATCACTCAACGCTCATTTATAGAATGTATTCTATCATAAGCTTGGCGGTTACACAAATCTCTACCACTAGAGCTAAGGTCGAAACAATTTTTAAAGGCAATATTGGGTGAACATATATAAGGCTTATGGGTGTAGTGTTGTTACTAACATACTACGACAAATGCGACAAAGGCAATGGTACATGACCGGAACGCCGGGCAAGACACCAATGACTGCTCAAATCCTTCACCTAAGCATGATTCACAACTAAAGGGTAGGATATGTAGGATACTCATAAACATAACATGGTTGGTTCTTGAGATTTATGGTTCGAATAGTATTAGAAATCTAGAGAAAAGTTAGAAAGAAGTGGGAGCCTTTTTCTAGAGAGAGAAAGTGAAAGAAATATATGTGTATTAGCTTAAAGGTCCAACCCTCACCCTAGCATGGTGAGGGGTATATATAGTTACAAGAAATAAAGTGCCTCTACTAGGATGTGGATCGAGCTGACAGTGGGTAAAGACCCGACTCGACTCCATAAATATTAACTAATACTAAACTACGTACTAACTAATATAATAAATACTACGAGCTACAACATGCTAAACAATACTCGGGGTGTCCGAATCTTCTTATATAAAAAACGTATTTGTTGATATAAATAATGCATAAAAACGTTATTTATATTTTTCGATATCTCTATGTTTTGACGATCACAAAATATAAAAACATTAAACGTAAGATTACTACGTAAACAAGTATTAAGATAGTTTATATCATTTTATCCAACTAAATCACTTAAGGTATGAATAAACAAATGCCTAATACATTTTATGATCAAAGGGATATTATTTAATTATTACAAAGTTTATTAAATAATATAAACATATTATATATTTTTGAAAAACATTTTTGGTAATAAAGGAAAAGGTTTAATTCGTAATAAATATATGAATTCAAATTTTTTACCAAAATCAGTTAGTTTTTCACCAAATAAACTTTCCCCAGAAAAGACAAAGTTTTCTGGCCGTTACAGGTGGGCGGCCCCCTTAATTATAAGAGGCGGCCCCCTTAATTTTAAGGGGGTCGGCACGCTCCTGTTGTCAGAAAACTTTGCCTATAAATACAGGTTCAATCCTGCATTTTTTCCTCACCTTTTGCACTAAAATTTTCAGATCCAATCCTCTTTAAACATCTTTCTAAACCCTTTGATCATAAGATTATTAATCTACGTTTCAAGTGATTCAATCCCTCCTCATCCTTCCTCATCCAAAGTGCAAGAGAAGAATACTCCTTCAACATCAAGTTTACGAAGTATTGTAGATAAGTATTGTATATTGTGTAAATCAATTGTGAAGTTGTGTTGTGCTTGTAATTAGATAGATCTAGGTGTGTTAGTTGTGAGTAGAAGTTGTGTAGAGAAGAAGAAGTAGTGAAGTAGTGAAGAAGTTGTGGTGTGTACAAGGTGTGTAGAAGTCGTGCTAAGTTGTGTAGTGGTGTGAGATTGGTTCTAGCTACAATTAGAACCCGACATTTAGCTTAGTGTCGTTAATTGGTGTAAGCAAAAGTTGTGTAAGGTTTTCTCCGCCATAAGAGAGCTTGTTGACATAGTGAAGAAAACTCTCGAGTTAGGTGCTCGGGGAGTGGAGTAGGGCAAAGAGGAGATTCGTAGCCGAACCACTATAAATCCTTTGTCTCGCGGTGCTATCTTTCTAACTTTATCTCTTTACTTACTTACTTACATATGTGTCATTATATTCTTTAGTAGACTAAATTGTTTATAATCGTGTAAGCAAGTTGAGTTCACATAAAATTAGAATCGAAGTTTTTCATAACCAAAGTTTTGTAAATTAAAAAGACGTAAAACTATTCAACCCCTTTCTAGTTTTCTACAATTGGTATCAAGAGCCACGTCAAACAAGATTTTTAAAATATATTGTATTTTAAAACTTGAAATCGATCTATGGAAATGGAAAAATATTTAGAAGGGAAAATTGTTTTCAAACCACCATTTCTTGAAAATGAAAGTTTTCTTGAATGGAAAAATCGATTCGAAAGTTATGTGAAATCAATAGACTATGATCTTTGGCATGTCATTTCAATTGGTGATATTCAATCAACAAATACTATTTTTGAAAAACAAAATAACTTGGCAAAATTCATTATATACAAAGCTCTACCAAGAGTTGAGTATGAAAGAGTATTCTTTTGTCAAACGGCAAACGACATGTGGAAAAGTCTTTCAAAATATCATCAAGAAGAATGTCTAGCCAAAGAAAAACTTGCACATAAGTTAGTAGCAAAAGAAAGTATAGTAGACAAATATTTAGTTGAAGTAAGTACAAGTGCTACTAGTTCAAATTTTTTATGTGAAGGTAATGATGCCGAACATGAGTCATGAGAAGAGTGAACAAGAAGATTGTATAGAGATGACAACCAAGAAAGAGCTAAGTGACGATGACGACTCTAGTTCCGAAAGTGAAGACGAAGAATATGCAAAGGTCGTTAAAGAATTCAAAAGACTTATCAAAAAGCGACAAAGAGTACAAGATAAAAGGAAAACAATTCGAATGAAAAGATTTGATGATGAAGAACAAGAATGTTTCGTCGCTCAAGCATCAAATGAAATATGCCTAGGAATTAATTTGGAGCCCGATGAATGGGTAAAGGATAGCGGGTGCTCAAGACACATGACGGGGAATCGCAAATTATTTTCTACATACAAAGGATACAACGGAGGTAACGTTATTTTTGGTAGTGATCGTCGTGGAAAAATCATAGGCAAAGGTACGATCTCTCAAGACTCCCTAACTATTGAAAATGTTGAACATGTAGATAACTTAACATATAATTTGCTTAGTATAGGTCAAATATGTGACAATAAGTGTAGGGTTACCTTTATCGATAAGAATAGTGTAATTATTAAGGATGATAAAGTCATAGGTAGAGGAATTAGGAAAGGTAGCGTATATGTTATGAAACTAGGAGATAAATTGGAAGATAAGATATGCCTAGCAACCTTAGACGAAAACTCCACCTTGTGGCATAGGAGATTAGGTCATGCAAACATGCAACAAATACAATCTTTGGTGTCTAAGGAACTCGTTAGAAACTTGCCTAGTTTAAATATAATCAACACTTTTGCGATGCTTGTAAAATAGGAAAACAAGCACATGTTAGTCATAAAGCTAAGAATGTAGTATCCACTACTAGATGCCTAGAACTACTTCACATGGACCTCTTCGGTCCATCCGCGGTGCGGAGCTACGGTAGCAACCGCTACACCTTAGTTATAGTAGATGACTATTCACAATACACGTGGACTAGGTTCCTAAGCGATAAAACCGAAGCCTTTGAAAATTTTGAGACATTTAGTAAAATGATACAAAATAAGCTAGGATGTTCTATAGTCTCAATTAGGACGGATCATGGTAGGGAATTTGATAACGAAGTACAATTCGAAAAATATTGTGATTTGAATGGAATATCTCACAACTTTTCCGCTCCACGTACTCCTCAATCAAATGGGGTAGTAGAAAGGAAAAATAGGTCTTTACAAGAAATGAGTAGAACCATGTTAAACGAACAATCTATCCCACAAAAATTTTGGTGCCATGCCGTAGATACTTCAACATATATACTTAATAGGGTGTCTATTAGAAGAATTCTAGGAAAAACTCCTTATTTGTTATTAAGAGGTAGAAAACCAAATATAGGCTACTTTAGGGTATTCGGAAGTAAATGCTTTATTCTTAATACAAAGGATTATCTCACTAAGTTCAACCGTAAGTCATATGAAGGAATTTTTCTAGGATATTCGCAAAATAGTAAAGCATACATAGTCTTAAATAAACATACCATGAAAGTAGAAGAATCTCTAAATGTAACTTTTGATGAAACTCCTCCACCACCTAAGACATTACCCTTAGAAGATGATGATGTTATAGAGGAAGAAGCTATTGAGGTTAGTAAAACAAAACCCTTAGGCAATGATATTGAAGTAGAAACTTTAGAAGAAAACGAGGTTGTAAATATTAAGGAATCTTTGTCACACCCATTAGACAACATCATAGGCCACCTAAATCAAAGAACACTTAGATCACAAGAACAAGACAAAAATAACTTCTTTTGTTTTGTGTCAACAATAGAACCTAAGAATATAAATGAAGCCCTAAATTAAATCAATTCAAAACAAATGATGTTTGGGAACTAGTTCCAAATCCTAGGAATGTGACCATAATAGGAACTAAGTGGGTATTTAGGAATAAATTAGATGAGAATGGAATAGTAACTAGGAATAAAGCTAGGTTAGTCGCCCAAGGTTATAATCAACAAGAAGGAATTGATTATGACGAAACCTATGCCCCCGTAGCGAGATTAGAATCCATTAGAATCCTTTTAGCTTATGCCTGCGCCCTAGATTTTAGGCTATACCAAATGGATGTGAAGAGTGCATTCCTTAACGGTTTTATCAATGAGGAGGTATATGTGGCACAACCTCTAGGATTCATTGACTTCGCAAAACCTGATTATCTTTATAAACTAAAGAAAGCCTTATATGGTCTTAAGCAAGCTCCAAAGGCTTGGTATGATAGACTAAAAGCATTCTTGGTTAAACATAATTATTCCATGGGAATGGTAGACAACACTCTCTTCACTAAAAAAAGTGACCCAAAGATTATCATTGTTCAAATATATGTCGATGCCATTATATTTGGCTCAACTTGTCAAGAAATGTGTGATGAATTTGCCAAAATCATACATGATGAGTTTGAGATGAGTATGATGGGTGAACTAAACTTCTTCCTAGGATTACAAATAAAAAAATTAGAAGACGGAATATTTTTTAACCAATCTAAGTACATTGAGGAAATGCTTAAGAAATTTGGCCTAGAAGACTCTAAACCACTTAAGACACCCACCCATGTCTACGGAAGTCAAACTCACAAGAGATGAAGAAGGTGAGCCCGTAGATAATGTTAAGTATAGAGGAATGATAGGTAGTTTACTATACTTAATGGCAAGTAGACCCGATATCATGTTTAGTGTTTGCCTTTGTGCTCGCTTTCAAGAGGATCCCAAAACCTCTCACCTAGAAGCGGTTAAACGTATCTTCCGATACATTAAAGGCACTATACACTTAGGATTATGGTATCCTAAGGGATCCGGCATAGAAACCATTGTCTATGCGGATTCGGATCATGCGGGAGACTACGTAGATAGAAAGAGCACTAGCAGAATTTGCACGTTTATGGGATGTTGTTTAACGTCTTAGTTTTCGAAGAAGCAAACCGCTCTTGCTATTTCTACCACCGAAGCCGAATACGTAAGCGCCAGAAAGGCATGTCAACAAGCACTATGGATGAAACAAGCTCTCGTAGACTATGGAATTAGGTTAGAAAATATCCCTATTATGTGCGATAACAAAGGAGCTATAGATTTAAGTAAGAATCCCATTCAACACTCTAGGACTAAACATATAGAAATACCTCATCACTTCCTTAGGGATAATGTACAAAAAGGAAACATTACAATAGAAAAGGTAGCTTCGGAAGATAACATTGCCAACATATTTACTAAGCCCCTTAAGCGTGAATTATTTAACCACTTGCGTTTAGGATTAGGAATGATGGAACAAATTGATTGAACTTTCTTAAAATTTCAAAATATCAAGTTCCTGAAATTTTTTTTCTGTCAGATGGGCGGACCCCTTAATTCTATAAGGGCGGCCCCCTTAAATATAAGGGGACCGGCCTCACTTTAAGGGGGCCGGCCATCTGAGCATCTGAAATCTTATTTCTTTCTTTCTTCTTAAATCTAAGTCTAGGATTCTATTTTGCACAAAATCAGGAATTGAGATATTTTGTTTGCATAATTATACTCTCAAGGAAAACCTCAATTCATTTCAAAATCATTCTCACGATTAGGAAAACTCATTGTTGAATAATGATAAAAACGTTTTTCTAAAATCATGCATAATAGTCTCACTCTCGTTATCTATAAGTATATAATCCAATATATACTTGTATATGACATTTAGAAATGAGCAAAGTTAATTTAAGGAGACTAAAGATTGTTTCTTAGGATAATTTGTTTTTCATAGGAGTCGAAGAAATCTTTACTCCACATTTGTTTCATATAGGCACACACTAGAACAAAATCAAGAACTTCATTGTCACATTTGTTCCATCACTAGTTTGCCACTAATAGGTGCCTTCACTTAAGTTAGTTGCTTTAGGTGATATTAATTGCTTAATTGTTTATTGGCTTAATATGCATGCTTAATTATGCTTATATGTTTATTTGCTAGCATGTATGCTTTTCATGTAAAATCCACTATGAAGATACTTGCCTAGTTGCCTAAAGAGTTGGTCTTGCCCAAAACCAAACCTCAAAACAAACTTCTTTCTGGAAAAAACTTTACCAAAAAAAAAACCTGTTTCTGGCAACCTGAGTCCTCAGGCCTGGGCGGCCCCCTTAAATCAAAGGGGCGGCCCCCTTTAAAATTAAGGGGACCGGCCACTAATTAAGGGGGCCGGCCATCTATAGGTCGAGGTTTCCTGTTTGCTTTCTGCTTTTTAGCCCATTTCACCCTATTTTGATTCCTCATTTCCCTGAATTCACAAACACATTTTGTCCATCAAATACAACACATATTATCCTTCCATAAACACATAATCATCACACTATAAATACCCCTCATCACCACAAATCATCACNTGCTTTGCACATTACTCAAAGCAAATTGGATCAACATCCTTCCTCCGCTCACTCATCACCATCCAACAACTTGACCCAATTTGAGAATCATGTTAACAATTGTCCTTGTTGCATCTTTCTTCAAAAACAAACCCTTGCTCTCAATGAACGTCTCACTTGGATTGAGCATCTACTTACTATAACCTCACCAACATCACCACCATCTAATACTCCATACCCATCACCATCAAACCACTAAACCAAACCTCCATGCTTCCAAATAAAATCACCAAAAACCTTTTGTAACCAAGCAAGTCCAAGTAACCTCAAGATGGCAACTTAGTATCTTCTTAGTGTAGTTTACTAAGAAAAGCATAAATGTATGCTTATGTACTAAAGATTATGTCTTTCACATAATCGAGTTTAATAATATGAATGAATACTTATTATGTTTTATTGGCATGAATTTGGTTTAGTTCTCTTGCTCTATTTGCATTCTATATATATATATTGTTTGTGCCATAAATTCGCAAGCATTCCATATCTCGATTTCTTCTATGCCCTCAAAACGAGGGGGAGTATACGTTAAGGGGGAGCTCCAAGCTAATCGGGATAACCTTTTGATGCTAACAAAAAGGGGGCGAATTGATATAAACTCACAAAATACTTGTATATATACTAATTTTTGTTCTAATGAGTTTAGATTTTGTAATCATCAAAAAGGGGGAGATTGTTGATATAAATAATGCATAAAAACATTATTTATATTTTTTGATATCTCTATGTTTTGACGATCACAAAATGTAAAAACATTAAACGTAAGATTACTACGTAAACAAGTATTAAGATAGTTTATATCATTTTATCCAACTAAATCACTTAAGGTATGAATAAACAAATGCCTAATACATTTTATGATCAAAGGGATATTATTTAATTATTACAAAGTTTATTAAATAATATAAACATATTATATATTTTTGAAAAACATTTTTAGTAATAAAGGAAAAGGTTTAATTCATAATAAATATATGAATTCAAATTTTTAACCAAAATCAGTTAGTTTTTCACCAAATAAACTTTCCTCAGAAAAGACAAAGTTTTCTGGCCGTTACAGGTGGGCGGCCCCCTTAATTATAAGGGCGCCCCCCTTAATTTTAAGGGGGCCGACCTCCATTTAAGGGGGCGGCATGCTCCTGTTGTCAGAAAACTTTGCCTATAAATACAGGTTCAATCCTGCATTTTTTACTCACCTTTTGCACTAAAATTTTCTGATCCAATCCTCTCTAAACATCTTTCTAAACCCTTTGATCATAAGATTATTAATCTTTGTTTCAAGTGATTCAATCCCTCCTCATCTTTCCTCATCCAAAGTGCAAGAGAAGAATACTCCTTCAACATCAAGTTTAAGAAGTATTGTAGATAAGTATTGTATATTGTGTAAATCATTTGTGAAGTTGTGTTGTGCTTGTAATTAGATAGATCTAGGTGTGTTAGTTGTGAGTAGAAGTTGTGTAGAGAAGAAGAAGTAGTGAAGTAGTGAAGTGGTGTGAAGTAGTGAAGAAGTTGTGGAGTGTACAAGTTGTGTAGAAGTCGTGCTAAGTTGTGTAGTGGTGTGAGATTGGTTCTAGCTACAATTAGAACCCGACATTTAGCTTAGTGTCGTTAATTGGTGTAAGCAAAAGTTGTGTAAGGTTTTCTCCGCCATAAGGGAGCTTGTTGACATAGTGAAGAAAACTCTCGAGTTAGGTGCTCGGGGAGTGGAGTAGGACGAAGAGGAGATTCGTAGCCGAACCACTATAAATCCTTTGTCTCGCGGTGCTATCTTTCTAACTTTATCTCTTTACTTACTTACTTACATACGTGTCATTATATTCTTTAGTAGACTAAATTGTTTATAATTGTGTAAGCAATTTGAGTTCACATAAAATTAGAATCGAAGTTTTTCATAACCAAAGTTTTGTAAATTAAAAAGACGTAAAACTATTCAACCCCCCTTCTAGTTTTCCACAGTATTCCTAACAGTCTCCCCCTAAGAGAGGTCATCCCGGAAATAAAAACATTAAACACTGAAGTTCAGCAACTAAATCTTTGTCGATATCTTTGTAGCTCGTATCCTTTGATTCTTCATTGTCATGAACTTTGTGCTTTCAGCAATTGACTTTAGATGACTTGTTTAATGTGTTGGATGATCTTTGGCTTTACTTCGAGTTCTTCATCCGAATGAGTATCTTTAAGTCATCTTTGAGTAGCAACGTCTCTATGTGATTTGAATGACTTTGTATTGGCATGCTCACACTTTTCAGGATCATGATCTTCTTTATCAGAGTCGTGGAAGCAAATTTGAAGCCCATTCAATGATCATGATTTCTTTGAATTAGATGTGGAGGTGTGAACATGAGGTGATGGATCAACATCTTTTTAACAATCAGCAAAAATCGCCAGCTTCTTTGTCTTATATGGTTGTACGCCTTTCCGACATGCTCATACATCTTTGTTGAGTGCATCTCCATGGTTGAATAGTTCTGAATACTCCTTTTAGATGTTGGTATGAGCATGTGGAACTAGAGTGAGGATGGTGAAAATGATAAGGTTGGTATGTTGAGCTGCATGAAAATTGGTTAGTAATAAACATACCAGCACTTACAGATTCGGACTTCGAGATCGTCAACAGCATAGTGTGAAGACTTTCTCTAATCCTTACCAAGGCCGTTCCCAATCGGATACCCCCGAAAGGGCTTTCACTGACATACCGAAGTACATCAACGATTAGGTGAGTCGCTGGAGATCACCCCACGACTGTAGACCTTTTGGAACACCACCGCGAACACTAAGCGTAACCCATAAGGAGTTACCAAAGTGACCTGCTTTCAGGGCTGTTAGATGTTGACCCTGGCAGTTGTTTCCACTCAATCACTGGGAAATACATATGTATATTCCCTCATAAGTGTTCTTGGCAGATTGCTAAGATCTGCGAAGGACTCAAAATATTACATCTGGTGTTCTTATTTTTGAACAACCAGTGTATAAGTATCAAGTGTACCTAAGAGATCTTTTGATGCATCTCGTGGCTCTAGACTCGATAAGTGCAATGTGGTTATCCTATGCGGAGACTAGGGAGAGGTCTCGTGCTTCAATATCAACCATCTCTAAGAGACGAGTTGATAGATTACACCGGTTCACCGTGAGAANATATTCCCTCATAAGTGTTCTTGGCAGATTGCTAAGATCTGCGAAGGACTCAAAATATTACATCTGGTGTTCTTATTTTTGAACAACCAGTGTATAAGTATCAAGTGTACCTAAGAGATCTTTTGATGCATCTCGTGGCTCTAGACTCGATAAGTGCAATGTGGTTATCCTATGCGGAGACTAGGGAGAGGTCTCGTGCTTCAATATCAACCATCTCTAAGAGACGAGTTGATAGATTACACCGGTTCACCGTGAGAATGAAACAAGTTCTTTTAAGAGAACTTGAGTGGTTGGAAGGTTTAGTGCAGTGCGTCACTTGGTCCATGACGTCTTGTCTTCAATACCGGTGTTACCTTAGTAACAACCAGTAGCAGATGAGTTGAACCCGGTTTCTGCCCTAAGGTTGAATAATTGGAGGGCTATTTTTCACCCTTTGTCATTTCGTTTCTTTTTAATTCTTCAACCCCTTCAGTGCTTACCGAGACTTCATCACTAGAACCTTGTTGGGTTTGTTCCAGTCCTAGCTCTATCTCAGTCGGCACTCTTCCCTTTCTCACTTTTCTCCTTTTTTCAATCAAACCTAAGGACTTCTAATCTATATAGTAGATTGTCCCTGGGAAGGTCCCTCCGGTTCTGGTGGATCATGGGAACATATACCTAACCTTACCATCCTTATTACACCATGCATTAAAGTAAAGTGGTCGGTCTTTTGGTATCTTTCCACAATCGCCATATAACCAAATCATTGAAAATTCTCTCAAAGTGTTTATGATAAAGAAACTCATTTTTGCTAACACCTTGAGAGTTTTGTGATTTTCAAATGCTCCCCCTAAACATGTGCTCATAGGTTTTAGATAGAAATTTGCACATGTCGGGGTGAGTTGCACTTTTTAATTGATCCACTCTTAATAGACATATACCCTAGGGACACGTTTACGTTGCTTAGTTAAAGGGATCCATTATCAGCTTTTAGGTGATAACTAGCCCTAATAACTAACTTGAAGTTGTTATCATTCCTTAGAAAAAGAAGTTAGACCTGTCAAAGTATACATCTAAGAAGAGTTTCTCGAAACGGTACTTTCTACTTGGATAACTCCTTTCGAATACAAACAGTTGTGTTTCGTCAATTCATGAGTCAAATCTGAGTCACTCTCACATAAGATGCCAAAATTTTTAATCACCACAAGCCATTTTGCTCCCCCTCAATATGTGTACTGTTACATCAAAAAATTTTAGCACATATTGGGGAGCATATATATTTACTTTTAAGTCCAAAACATCACATTTTATCAGATTTCATATTTAAATCACATTCTCTCCCCCGATCAAAAAATTTCAAATCATTTGAGATTTTGTGATCCCAATTGATTTAAATGAGTTTAAAAATATGGGAGAAAATGTGGTCAGATTTGAACATGTACTGATTTTGAGACACTTATTCACTGCTGCTGGTGCACAAAGTTTAGAAAGGTGCAGAAATTTTGAGCAAATACGCTCCCCCTCAATTGATGACCCGTTTTCTATTTAAAGAGCTGTAGTCATTAAGTTGAGCGGCAAGGTATTTGTGAATATTTAAGTCTAATAGCCACCTTGTAAACCACAAAACTCTCTAGAAGAATCATAGATGAGAGAGATTTTAGGATGAAAGAAGACTTCTCTTCTTTTTCAAGAAATGATGCACTGAAACATACATCATTTCGATGAAACATGGATATAAAGTAATCCATGCCCGGGTGAACTTCACCCAGTATGAGGAACAACCGTCTTTTTGGCGACGTGTTTTCCCCATTTAGAAGAACGGGTTGTTATCTAAAGTAATAGCAAGCGATTAAGACATGTTTTAATTATTCATTTTAAACTTCTGCTCGAGCTTCATTTAAAGCTCCGTGCCATTATTGAATGACATTTCTAGAGCCTTAAATGTTATCGATAAAAAGAAGACATGCCTAGAACAACTATTTTTGGTATTTTTGGTATTTTTGATATTTTTGGTATTTATGGTTTTTCTAGGTTTTATATTTTTGTATTTTTTTATAAGATATATACAAGGATATGTGAAGCGAATCCATTACTCCTCATTCTCTTCCTAAAGACTTTTGAGTGATTCTGGAGTGAGACTCTTCATGCCAAGACGCGGGAGAATGAATTGAAAGCGTTCTCTTGGTAGTGCCTTAGTGAAGATGTCTGCCAGCTGAAATTCTGTCCTCACAAAGTAAAGTTCCACAATCCCCTTTTCCATTTGTTCCCTGATAAAGTGATGTCGAATATCAATGTGCTTTGATCTGGAGTGTTGGACGTTGTTGCAGCAAAGAGTGATAGCACTTTTGTTGTCACAGTACATCGGAACATTGTTGTAAACAAAGCCATAGTCAGACAATTGTGATATCATTCATAAGATTTGAGCACAGCATGATGACATGGCAATGTATTCAGCCTCTGTAGAGGAGATCGATGTACTCATTTGCCTCTTTGATGACCATCTCACAACCTTTTCTCCCAGAAATTGAGCACCACCTGATGTACTTCGACGAGTGTCTTGACACCCAGCATGGTCAGCGTCAGAGTAGGCAGTGAGTGCCATAGCAGTGTCTTTAGGTTACCAGAGACCCATGTGGATAGTCCTTTGAAGATAACTGAAGACTCTCTTGACTGCTTCCAAATGCTTTTTGGTAGGCTTAGATTGATATCGAGCACACATGCACACAGTAAATAGAAGATCTGGCCAACTAGCAGTGAGGTACATTGAGGATCCAATCATGCTGCGGTACTTAGTTTGGTCGACTGGGATCCCCATACTGTCCTCATCCAATTTTGATCTTTCTACCATAGGAGTGTCAACTGAGTTCACATGATTCAAATCCAAATTTCTTCAAGATTTCTGTAGCGTACTTGGATTGATTGATGAAAATGCCATTGGGGTTTTGAGAGATTTGCAACCCCAAGAAGAATGACATTTGTCCCATCATGGACATTTGGAACTCGGAACTCATCTCTTGTGCAAAGCGATCACATTCCATAGGATCAGACGAAGCAAAGATAATGTCATCTACATAGATCTGAATATGAAGTAGATGATTGCCTGACCTTCTGGTGAAGAGAGTAGGATCAACAACACCCTTGGTGAACTTGTTAGCAAAGAGGAACTTGGACAATGTATCATACCATGCCCTAGGAGCCTTCTTAAGTCCATAAAGAGCCTTCTTCAAGCGGTAGACATGAATAGGACGTTCTGGGTCCACAAATCCTTCGGGTTGAGTAACATAGACCACCTCTTCCAACTTACCATTTAAAAATGCTGTCTTCACGTCCATTTGATATACAACCATATTCTTACTGGCAGCATTAGCAAGGAAGATTCTATTGGCCACGATTCTAGCAACAGGTGCGAAGGATTCTTCAAAATCTATGCCTTCCTCTTGTCGGTATCCTTTAGCTACAAGTCTAGCCTTTTTTTTCAAAACATCACCATGCTCATCTAGCTTCACTTTGAAGATCCGCCTAAGAGCGATAATCATAGCACATTCTGGAGGGGGTACTAACTCCCATACATCAAGACGATCAAATTCATGAATTTCTTCTTGCATTGCATTGAACCAGGATTCCTTAGACAATGCTTCCTTGAAATCCTTGGGTTCAGTCTTTGTAAGTACAGAGTAGAAGAAGCACCACAAGGCATCGGTGGCAAGTTGCTTACGAGTGGACACCAGACGAGAAGGATTTCCAATGATGTTGTCTATTGGGTGATCATTTGTCCATCTTCTGAGATGCTCATGATGTTGAGGATTGTGAACTGAAATAGCCGTGTTTGAGTCCTCTGAAGAAGTTGTCTCATTGGAGGGTTCAGGAGCAAATATGTCGACAAAGGGTTCATTAGTAGGTTGAGCAAAGGGATTCACTTCAAAAGAATTATTTGATGCAGTTCCTTGATGTTCTGAAGAGGTTTGATCGTTTGATGTGGGTTGAGTGTAACTAGATGATGGAGCATCTTGACCAACAGAGATGGAAACAGACGGACCATTTGTGTCTTGAGGGGCATTTACAGCAGCAACGTTAGGATCTAAAACTTGTAGTTCCGGCTCGATGATCTGCTGAGGCTCAAAATACTCATCAAACATTGGATCAAATAACTTGTTCAATTCATCACTGGTGGGAGGCACATAAGGAGCTGCATAAGTGGAAGACTGTACAAGTCCTGAACTAATTGGTCCAGGTGTCAAAAGGTTAGGTGCGGGTCCAGAACTGGATTGTTCAGGAGCCGTCTGCTCAGTCAGCTCATCAAATGTGACATGGATAGTTTCCATGATTTGTCGGGTTCTTTTGTTGTAGATTCGCTAACTCTTTTTATCTGGCGCGTAACCAACAAAGATCCCAATATCAGCTTTTGCCTTCAGCTTACCCAAGTCTTCACTATCGTTAGTTGGGTAACATAATGCACCAAACACACGTAGAAATGAAAGATCAGGTTTTCTGCCATGTACCAGCTCATACGGGGTTTTGCAGTGAAGAGGATGAATCAGTGATCGGTTTTGGGTGTAACAAGCAGTTGCAATTGCCTCCCCCCAGAGGAACATAGGAGATTTAGAAAATATTAGCATGGTTCGAGCAGCCTCTACAAGGGTACGGTTTCGTCTTTCAACAACACCATTCTGCTGAGGTGTTCTTGGTATGCTCTTTTGATGACTGATCCCAAGGTCTTCATAAAATTGAGTAAGTTGCTTGTTGACAAACTCAGTTCCATTGTCTGTACGAACAAACCTGACAATTTTATTGAGTCTAACTTGCAGCTGCTTGATAAG
The DNA here is from genome assembly GCA_014162995.1 of Artemisia annua. NCBI lineage: Eukaryota > Viridiplantae > Streptophyta > Magnoliopsida > Asterales > Asteraceae > Artemisia > Artemisia annua. Next base: position 142,790 of record LBNU01003421.1, read on the forward strand.
TTTGATGATGATCTCTGGAGTTTCATCCTTGGATCTCAAAAACTTTACCCATGTAAACTGAGAGTAATCTTCAACGACCACCAACACATATCTCTTCCCAACGATGTTTTGTACTCTCATTGGTCCACACAGATCCATGTGAAGGGTGTGAAGAACTTCCATAATGGAGTTGATTGTTTTGGGTTTGTGAGTGTGTTTCTTGCTTTTACCCAGTTGACATGCAGAACAAAGATGATCTTTTTCATATTTCAGTCGGGGCATGCCTTGAACAAGATCTTTACGAGTGAGCTCATTGATGGTACCGAAGTTCAAGTAATTCAAACGACGATGCCACAACCATGACTTGTTCTTTGAAGCCTTAGATAACAAGCAAATAGGTGATGACCACATCATGTCTTCAATAGAAATGGTGTAGAGGTTTGAGCCACGACTACCTTTCAGAAGATCCACACCATCCAATTCTCTAACAAAACAAGTGTGTTTTCTGAAAGCGACTTCAAGATCGGAGTCACAGAATTGACCAACGGAGAACAGATTTTGCCCAATCCCATCTACATAATAAACTCTTGAAATGACGCTGTCACCAAACACATAATCTCCATAACCCATTATAGCCCCAAAATGGTCATTCCCGAATCTAACAGTCCCGATAAACTTATTCACGAAATTTCTGAGCCGTGAGAGATCCCCAGTCATATGTTTTGAGTAGCCTGAGTCCAAATACCAAAGGACGATTTGTACGACCTGCATTTGAGACCAGACAGATATGGATAACTGAAAAACGTGGATCCCCATGTACAATTGGGGTCCAATTGGTTAGCACACACATATTCAAGAGAAACAGAATTAGCACATGCAATGGAGTTATCAGAGACAACATTACTAATGGTTGCAATGGACCGATTATCAGGGCATTGTGTCACTAGAGGGAATTTTCTACCAGTTGCCTTCCATTCTTTAACATTTGAAAGCTTAAGATTGGTTAATTTGGTTATGGGGCACTGACTTCCTAAAGTGAACTTTCTCCCAGTAGGTCTCCATTGATGACCAACATTGACAAATACCTTTCCTTTGGGTCTCCATTGATATCCTACAGCAGTGAATATTTTTCCTGTGGCTTTCCATACACGTTTTTTCAATTTAAGTATCTTAGCAGATTTAACTGGGAAAGAATTAGAGCACTTCAAAAATGACTTAACACACTCATCATGATTACCAGAAATTAAACAGTCATTACATGTCTTACAGGTAGCATCAGAATTTGAATTAATTACAGTACGCTTAAAGCTAATACTAGAATCAACACGATTCATTTCATTCAAGACAGTCTTATTGTTCCTAGGGTGGTCTTCTACTTTCTTCCCTTGAGCACTCTTAGCTGGCGAAGTCCTATCATTCATTGTATTGCAACTAGGCTTTGACCTGCTAGCTTTAGTGTCAATGTTTTCTCCTGTAGAATTCATTACGTGAACATTAGATTGTTGCACTACTGATTGTTTTCTGGTAAGTGGTGTGTTATGTTCAGCTGTTGTCAAAGGCACATTAAAAGTGACATGCTTGTTCTTAATCATAGAAGAAGATGCTTTAATCTTGTCTCGCATGCTAAAAGTCTTAGGACATGTACCAATGGCATATTCTAAGAGTTCTTGTGATCTATTAGTGAGAAAACATGCTTCTATGATGGTATTGTCAGTAGGTCTCTCCATTTTATTCTCTTTAACGGTCTCACGAAGCATGTCAAGGCAATCCTTAAGATGTCTAAGGTAATCACTATGGACTAACTCATTATTCCTAAGGGGAAGCGGAATATTCACGGCATCACATGCATACTTTTTACATTTACAAACCGTCGAAAGAACATTATCACATGCAGCAGCAGGCATTTTCCCTTTCACCCGAGTCTTTAGATTCTCAATTTCCATTAACAAAGAAGTTATCTATTCATTGGTTTTATCACGTGTGATCTTAATCGAATCATATAACTCTTTGTAATATTGTTTGATTTTTGAATTTTCAGCTTGAACACAATCATTTTCATGTTTCAGGTGGTTGACAATGTTTTGTAATTGAAAATTCTGAGAATCTGCGGACGTGGGTTTTTGGGATTCAATCACATCACTCTTATTTGACTTCAATTGGGCAATTTGAGCCCTCCATTTTTGAATCGTGTTAGTGTGAGCTTGAATTTTTTCATCCCGTTTGGCTAATTCAAAATATGCATCAAATTCAGGAGCATTCGAAGATGTCTTGGCATTTGTGATTTTAATTCTTTCTTCTAAATGTTGATATTTTAGTTGCAAATTAAGATTATCAACTTCTAGTTTCGAAAAATGCCTGATCATGTTATCATGATCATCGGTTTGAATTTTTTCTTGCAATTTTAAATTCTCCCCCTCAAGCTAACAACACGATTCTGGAAAACATTTAATGCAATAGACATTTCATGAAATTGACAAGCAGTTAATGACGAACCAGTAGCAGTATAAAATACATCTTGTGCAACACTGATGTGTGCTATTTTACACATGTTTTTGACCTTAGTTTAAGTGTGTATAAGACCAAAAACTAACGTGAAACGCCAAAGATATAGTGTTTTTGTGTTTGTGACTGTGCAGGAAAGGATATTGCATAAATGGCATGAAAATCAACCAAAAAGCCCTAAATGAGCACGAGATTTGGAAAAGAGTCAAGAAGCCGAGTCAAAGATGAAATTTACTCAAGTAAAGCCCGTGACGATGTTTTCATTACTTAAAGGCTCGTGAATATGAAAGAGATACTTAATCGAAGATTAAAGATGATTATCATGTATAAGCTTCCCAAACTCGAGCAAGTGGTCACTTTTATATCATTGAAGAATTTTTGAAGACTCGTTAACATATTTCTCAAGATTACAAGGACTTAAGTTTACTTTTTAGAAGTCGTTTAGTAGTGTAATAGAAGTTTATGTGTCGTTTCATAAACAATATGAGTTGAGGGGGGCTTGATGTAAAAGGATTCCACCATGGAAACCTTAAATACCCACCTTAAGCTTCATTTAGAAGTTAGTCTTCATTTTAGTTTTTCTTTATGTCATTTTTAATGTTATGTCAATTTAATTTACTTTTCATTTAAATTTATGTCAATTTAATTTTCATGTCTTGATTTACTTATTGTCATTTTTATTGTCTTAATCTTTACAAGTTCTTTCTTAATCTTTACAAGCTTTTATTAATTTTCTTGTCACCTTTGCATGGTTTTCATTTAAGTTTCTTAAGAAAGCTTATGGGTTAGGGCTTACAAAAGAAGCCGTGGCTTATTTGCTTATTTCTAAGCTTATTTTAGTGTCTTAACGTTTTATTTATCAAGTTTTTACAAGTTTTATTTACCTTTTTATTAAATCTTTGTGTCATGTTATAAGTTTTTAATGTCCAGTAAGTCACTTAGGGTTTAGTAGCGAGTTTGGTGTCATTTAGGGTTTAATAGCGAGTTTAGGTTTTTGTATTAGAAATAGCGAGTATGGATTTTAGAGGCTAGCGAGTTTGTGTTTTTTTTTAGAGTAGCGAGTTTTATTTTTTTTTTGCTAGCGAGTTAGGATTTTTTGTCCTAGCGAGTTTGGTCCCTAAAATCCATAGCGAGTATGGTATCCAACTTGTAGCGAGTTTGGTTGTCCTAGGGCTAGCGAGTATGAAACACTGCCTAGCGAGTTTAATATTTTTTTTTGGGTAGCGAGTTTGAGTTTAGAATTTTTGTTAGCAAGTTTAATTAAAGTCTTTTGTCAGGTTTAATTTTTAGTCTAAGTCTTTGAGTCGTGACTAGTTTTCCCCTCTTCTTTTCTTATTACTTTTACAACTCGAGTAAGACTTTTATTTTCTCCATCGTTCTTCGAGTGGAGTTTTGTTTGGTTCATTCCTAAACGAAACTCTGCCGAATTTTCTTTAATTTCTTTTTAACTTAGCTTACTTTTCTTTAATTGTTTTATTTTCTTTTAAACATTTACTTTACTTTTCTTTTATTAATTAAACTTAAAAACCAAAAACATCTTGCATTTCTTATTTCATTTTAATTTCTTTTTATCCACTTTATCTTTCTCTCTTTCTTTTATTTCTTTTAACGTTTATGATTTCTTTTCTCGTTCATTTTAACTTCTTTACTCACGTTTTACTTTTCATTAAGTTTTAAATAACGTTTAGTAGCGTAATTAAACTCAAAACATATCTTTAAACCCATTCACATCACATAACTCACGGTTTTGAACGACTAAGATCCATTCAACCCTCGTTGGGACTACGACCCGTGGTTCTTGCTTTCATAGCTAGATTACACCTTTGTCAAACACATTGAGCAATCAGATTGTCATTCATGATAAGAGCATTTTTTCTAGCAATTTCACTATACTGAAGATCTATCGTAATCTGTTTTCCCTCATTTTCCACATTTTTAAAAACCTTTTTCATCTCTGTTAATTCATTTTCAAGGGATTTTTGCATGCCCTCAAAGTGTTCTTTGACAAGTTTAAAAAATGGGATGAATTCAGTTAAGTAACACTCTTTTGTTAGTTCAAACCCCCTTTCACCCTCAGTAATTCCCGTTGGCATAATTCTCTTTTTACACGTTTTATCAAAATCAGCAAACAGTTGATAAATCACGAAGATGCTAATAAGAGTTTTACATTGTGTGGGAAGTGCTAAATGGACTAAGTGCATCGGTGTATTGGGAGGATACACCGTTGGGGTTGCAAACTTTGGATGAGTTTTGGCCTTAAGTTCCTTAGTTTTCATTTTCTCAACGTCTAAGGACCAAAATATCTGCTCAGGTGTTAACTTAGTTTGAGGTGCAAAAACAGTCAATCAGTTCTGCTCATAATAATTGTGAGGTTTGACGTTGACACGTTTTTTAATGCACTTGGGATCCTTCAATTTGTTCTTTAATTTTTTTCTACTGACAGATTCTATCTCATCAATCTCCTCAGTATTAGGCACATCAGGGGGGGCATGATTGGGTGTAAGCATCACATTAGCATCATATAAGGCAGGTTGAGTGGCCCTACTGCTATTAGAAAAGTTAGTTTTAGGCACTCCTAAATCCTTATTGCTATGTTTATCTCGCAGCTTAATGTGCTGTGATCATTTGAGCAGTTTCAATGGTTTGGCCTTATGTGTACAACTTATTTTCAAGCTTGTTCTTTAATGCCTTAAGATTGGAAAAGTCATTTAAGAGTTTGCTTTCTTTACTTTGAAAATCAAGTTTTAGTGCAGTTACACTTTCCTGAATCTCCTGTTTTTGTTTAACAGTTTGATCAATTTGATTTTGTAAAGATTTGATTTCCTTTCTTAAAGCTTCTTCCTTTAAGTTTCTTTCAGTTATATATGTACACATTTGCCAATCCATTTTCTGTTCACGTTCAGTTAGCTCAAATTTTGCACGTTGTTGATAAATAGTCACCTGATCTTTAAGAATCTTAATTCTAGTAGTTAAGGTATCATCAAGCACATTAGCAGTGTATTCATCCAATTCACACAAATCATGTTCAACAGAGGATTCATCATTTGGTTCAACAGATTCGACATTGTGCTTCACATAATGTTCATATGGGATAACGTTCGTATTTCCCATATCAGCAGTATTTGATTCCACAACGTTAATTTGTTGTACTTAAGGATAAATCATTTGTTCATGCATCACATTGTCATCACATACAACAGAAGATGCTCTACTGGATACATCAGATTCATTGTTGTGGTCCACATGTTGTTCTATTGGAGAAACATTGTTGTTTTCCAATTTAACATCATCTGGCATGACAACATTAGTCTGATGTATTTCGTTGAGAATCTTAGGTTCATCAATTCTTGTGCATGTATCATACAACTTTAGTACCTCAGATATGATGGATGAGTTGGATGGACCAGCTTGTTGTGGTGATGAGACTGCAGAAGACAGATTGGCCATGAAGATGGTTTGTGCAGTAGGTTCATCATCAACATCAGAGTCGAAAGCATCACAATCCTCTGCCTGGAAGATATTCGGATCATTGAGAGCTAAATCCTGAACAGGTTGATCATCCACATCGGCATCAAATGTGTTCCCATCATCACCAGCTAAAAACAACAACTGCTCCTCATCCAATGCCACCCCATTTTCCTGTGCTTGCATCAACATCATTTTATCCTTGAAGTAGTCGGAGTTCTGGGGACGTTTGGGTTGATTGCAGTTCTTTGCAATATGACCTAACCCACCACAGTTGTAACATTTGGGTTGTCTTCCCTGCCCCTGATTTCCATTCCCGACTCTATTCTGAGCAAACCCACGAGCTCCATTCCTTTGGTTGACATTCTGTCTTCCTTGAACAACAACACGCCCATCTTCCACAACAGCCTGATTACATGGGTTAGATGACATCCTGAGTTGGTTGTTGGTTTGAGGAAGTGCAGATCTGAAATGTTGAACCAGCAGTGAGACTTGGTTGGAGAGATTATCAATCCTCTTGTCGATGTATAAGTTCCCAGATTCTGGTTGAGCATTCTTGACAGTAGTGGCTTGCATGGATGACTGACCAGGGGACGACTGATTCTGAGTAGCTTGTGTAGGAGGGTGACTGATTAGATCAAATGGGGATTGGTTGAATGCCTGAACACTGGAAATAAGAGCAAGAGGATCATTTAAGGTTGTAGGATTGAACTTTTATCTCAACTGACGGTCATACATCGCATGCTTCTCATGTTGTTGTAAGTAAGTATAGAGTTGTTCATAGTTGGTGTTTCTGAGTCCTTTGTTGAGTTTCACAGCAGTGACAAACCGATCCCATTCTGGTGACATGTTGTTAACAAACTTCGAGTTGAGTTGGATGTTGGGCATTGTCATTCTGATCATCTTCATGTCATTAACAAGCTTATGGAATCTGACATAATAGTCCGTGATGTTTTCTCTTGGGTTCATCTTGAAATGCTCAAACTCATCATACAGCTGAGACTCACGATCTTCCTTGGTGAGTTCAGAACCAGCTAGAAGCATTTTAACATTATCCCATACTGCTTTGGCTTATGTGTTAAAGTTAATAAGCTTGTAGACATCCTTGGGTAAACCTTGTATTACAATGTTGGAAGCTCGAATATCAGCATCATAACGTTTCTTTTCAGCTTCGTTGAGATCATTGTAAGTACGTGGTCTATCAATTCCCAAGGTGACAGTGCCATCTTCACCGGTGGAGATAACATCTCTAGTGGTGCCCATTTGAAACCGTCCTTCATCAATTGATTTCAGAATGTTCTCACCATTTCCCTTTCCCTGACAATAAAGACGAATTCTTTGTGACCATGATTCATAATCTGTCCTATCGAGCATAGGAGGTCGGGTATCGGACCCAGCAGCTTGAATGTCATCAGTTGAAGCCGTAGTAGTCATGATGATGTAGTCTTAAATAGGATTTTACAACTCTCGTGACTTAAACCGAGAAATCGATTCTTTCCCGGGATTTTACTAAAGTCAACAGAGAAAACCGAAAGACGAAATATGCGAGATTGACTTAGAATGAGAACTTAGATAAGTCACACTTTGTACTAAGTGTCAAGTCGCGACAAGTCAAGTAACAATATATCCGATCGTAATAAGTCAAGCCGTAAGAGTTAACTCACAACGTCAAATCACAATCAGATTAATCGCAACGACTTAAGTTACAACAATTCACCAAATACCAGCAATGAACAAATCACTAGAATCTCAAGCTGAGTTAATCGCTAAACACCACCAAAAGTAATCGCTAGCTGGAGATAATCGCTAATTGGAACTAATCGCAGAAGAGAGATAATCTCTAGTCACAAATTAATCGCTGCACAGAGCTAATCGCTAGACGAGGTAATCGCTAAAACCAGGCAATCGCTAAAAAAAACTAATCGCTGGATTTAGATAATAGATTGTCAAAAGTTAATCGATACTGAGATCTAATCACTGGATGAGATAATCGCTAACACCAGCTAATCGCTAAAAAGATAATCGCTGGAGTTAGGTAATCGCTAACCACTAAAAGATACAGTGTACTAATCGCTACCACAAAAATCCAAACCAGTCGCTGTCCAGCGATTTTGTCCTTTTGTCCCAAAATAGTAAAAACCCACTAATCGCTAGAGATAACCTCTACTGAACCTGAGTTAATCGCTACGAAGAACAATATTCCGAGGAGGTAATCGCTAACAAGAAACCTACTCCAAATCCTTCACTACGCCAAACAAACGAATGATAAAGCCTAACCACCTGAAGAACTAAGTAAATATAACACTACTAAATCCGAAAGTACATCCAAAACACTTCGAATAACACAAATAAGATCAAACCAAGAAGTTTTCCATAAAACTATTCTAACCAACTAAAACTACAAAAACTAAACTAAAACCGAGAATCCAAGGCCCTAAGATGAAACCATGGCTCTTGATACCAATTGTAGGATACTCATAAACATAACATGGTTGGTTCTTGAGATTTATGGTTCGAATAGTATTAGAAAGCTAGAGAGAAGTTAGAGAGAAGTGGGGGCCTTTTTCTAGAGAGAGAAAGTGAAAGAAATATATGTGTATTTGCTTAAAGGTCCAACCCTCACCCTAGCATGGTGAGGGGTATATATAGTTACAAGAAATAAAGTGCCTCTACTAGGCTGTGGATCGAGCTGACAGTGGGTAAAGACCCGACTCGACTCCACAAATATTAACTAATACTACACTACGTACTAACTAATATAATAAATACTACGAGCTACAACATGCTAAACAATACTCAGGGTGACCGAATCTTCTTATATAAAAAACGTATTCATAACAGGATAAGACATGGGATGCACAATAATGGTGTAAAAAGAAAATGAAAGCAAATAGTCTTAGCCTATAACCTAGTTGCTACCACTTGCCGTTCATCCAAAGTCCAAGCTTCAAAATGCAAAATTTGGATCATGTAACAAGTGTGTGTCATTAGCGGACGTCATGATGGGCACCTCACTTGGTCTTCATGTTGGCGATTAAGAACCAACAACTTCATTCTTCATATGTGACCAAAGTGGCCTCTTCGATACTGATTCTTTCAAAGCTCAAATTACGATGCTATACAAGGTTGCACCAAAGATAACTATCTACATACAGAATTTCACATTTTTTTTTCATAACAAGAAATAAATATATCCCCCACTTGAGATGAACTATACATGTAACAATAGTGGGTTTCTAATGATCTTCAAAGATGGGTCTTCAACGTAGGTGTGATTCTTGAATCTCTTGACTTGAAACTCAAACTAGAACAAGTGGCAACTTCCCAACCGTAAACCAAGACTACACGGTAGGCTAAAGCGAATAGGTGTATAGAAACAATAATATGGGTAAGAAACGAAAGGATAGGCTCAAAAGGTTGTATCTAGGGGTATCTTGCACTAAAGGTGAGTGCAACAAAGGGTTTAACACGGGGGTTGAATAGTCAATGCGACTAATCGATAAACATACACATATAGGCTGTTTGGGTGATAATCCTAAAATATTGCCTTCTTAAAAAGTTTCTTCCAAATGTATCAAGGAATCTCAATACACTACTCGTCTATGGTTTCAAAATGATGTAAAGGCCAAGTTCTAAAGTTTACAAACTACCGGCACACTCATAATTTTGGTGGATTTGGGGTAAAACAGGGGAAACTGAAATAGGCTAAACCTCACCATGGTATTAAGGGTTAATGTGCTCGGCTAAGGTCTATTCTAGTTAGGTACGGAAAAACATGTCAAAAGTTTTAAAAGTGGCATAATTTTTCAAAATAAACTAGAAAAATGGGGCAACATAAAGTTCAAGTTATAATTCTACTCCCGTCCCCCCACTTGAGTTATACAAAGTCCTTTTTGTACATAAAATAATTATTAAAGATGAAAAAGTAGAATTGGAACGACAACTTCCCTGAATTTTGCTCTTGAAAAAGATAGAAGGATCATGTTGGAAAACGTGCCTTCGCTTCGCCTAATGAGCAAACTTCAAATCCCTGAAATCACACAACTACCAAAAGCATAAAACCTAAAAAAAGAAAAATAAATTAAAAATAAAAATCTTAACTCACTTTCGTAGGAATCACGGTTGCATTTAGCGTATGCAACAAGCCTTTTAAACCACTTGGTGTCCCAAGTGGACGAGTGAAGTCTCGTGAGGGTTTACAGGGAACACATCCACAAAGTTCATTTAAAAACTAATATAAGTTAAAATATGATTTGTAAAATAAAAATTTTTAGGTACGGAAGGAAGCTACGGCGTAGCCAGAATGTGTTGCTGCGTCGTAGTTGCTAAAATACTCCAGACTGACCCCTGGGGGTTGCTATGGTGTAGTAATGATTGGAGCTACGCCGTAGCTAAGTCCTGGGAGATTTTCTTTGGTGCAAAAGTGATGCAGGTTTTACTGACCAGGTTTATTAATTTATAGTTCTCGTTTTACATATGGTCTACACTTATGAACTAACGGACAGAGAATCCGATCGTGTGTAGGCTAGTAATGGTAACTCCGAGGTCGTCCCAAGAGCTATGTGGTGCGGACTAAGTCTAAGTCTAATGTCACTAATTAAATTAACAGAAATGATTGATAAAATGATTGAAATGAAATTAAAAACAGAAAGCAAATAAAAGTAGAGTTGTGATCAATAAGAGAGAAGTGTGCTAACCTAATTACTCATCCTATATCGCTTATGGTCATGTTCCCTATTTAAACTAATCTTATGCTTTAGGTGGGGCGGACATGTATCACTAGGTGCATATGGTCAAGCTCCTTAGCCTATCTCCCCCGAATCCTGCCAGGAACCACAGGCACTACCCCATGTTAGTAAGCCGACGTACGGTAGACGGGTTTGATTCAGTGCCACTACATGCTAGAATTATCTTTAACGGCCCGTTGTCACGATCATAGGCCATTTCTCTAACTCCTTAAGTTCATCAAACATCGGAAGGTGATCCTATGGTCAATTCGCACACAAGGCAGTATGGTCAGTTGTCATCCCTCCCATTTCCTCGCAATCCATCAGGCTAGCGTCTTATGGTCAATTCTTCTAGCCTACTAACTAAGTTGGGGTCTTAATTCAACCTAAGCTAGCGTAACGGATACGACCGCATCTCAAAACTACCGGAATCAGAGGTTCCCAAGATAAACTAAGCATGCACACACGTAAAAGCATTTAAGAAAAGTACGGAAACATGATTAAAACAATATAGGGATCATAACTAGGCTAGCACCAGAGGTGCTTAGCCAATCATATTGAATTGAACACTCGAAATAATGTTAATACAAGACATAAGTTCGAAATGTGAAATGAAATATGAAATGCTAAAACTTATGGAATGAAGCGTGATTTCTCCCTTGGAAAGCCTCCGTATGCTACTGTAGAAGGGCCTCCTAAAAGCTCCCAATGATCTCAGACTTTGTGTGTGAGAAAGTGGTATCTCAAAATGCAAAAATTAGGGTTGTATTTATAGGCTGATCAGAGCTACGGCGTAGCTGAGAAATGTGCTACGTCGTAGCTAATGAAATCTTATCCAGATCTGGTGTCTGCGGCATAGTTGATGAAGTGTTACGCCGTAACTTTGATATTAGGGTTTCTTATACGTCATAGTCTTCAAATGCTCTATGACATAGATATATTCTCGGATCTGAGATTTCTTTCGTAGTCATGTTTACGCCGTAGTTACAAAGTAGATCTACACCGTAAGTTGAGAAATGAGCTTGGACTACTCTCGTACACGTTGCTATGCCATAACTCCAGAGTTATGTTACGGCGTAGACTTCCATCCTGAAGATTCTTCACGTCTTGAATAGTCTACGGCGTAAACCTCATATTTGGTTACGCCGTAGCTCTTGGTCCACGTTGACTTTAGTCTTCATAGTTAAACTCCACGCTACGGCGTAATTGAGAGATGATGTTACGCTGTAGCTTCCTTCAGCATACTTGGATTTGTTTGTCTTGGCACATTCTTTCCATTTTCCTCGTCTCTTTAGCTCCTATGCTCACTTGTGACCTGGATACAAAATATAGAGTAATCAAAGTATGTATCCACATAATAAGCAATATAAATGAGCATAATAGGGGGAAATTGACACTTGAATATCAGGATTATTTGATGTCATCAAATATCCCCCCACTTGAACTCTACTTGTCCTCAAGTAGACCTTATTAGAAGTATTCTCAAAAAGATATCCCCCAATATTACTCGGGAAATACGAATTTAAAAATATCTTATGCTAGAATTTCACAAAGCCGAACACCTCACGAAAAAGGGATCAAACACTCATTCTCTCTATATTCTAAGTGTCAATTTTCGGGGTGATCACTCATTGCACAGTCATAGTATGTATTCTATCATAGGCTTGGCAGTTACACAAAACTCCCCCACTAGAGCTAAGGTCGGGACAACCCTCGAAGGCAACATTGGGTGAACACATATAAGGTTAAGGGTGTAATATCGTTACTAACATGCTATGGCGAAAACGACAAAGGCAATGGTACATGACCAGAATGCCGGGCAAGACACCAAGACCTGCTCGATTCTCTCACCTAAGCATGATTCATGACTAAAGGGTAGGAATAGACACGGGATTTCACATAATTGGTGTAAAATGAAAAATAACAAGCAAATAGTCTAAGCCTACGACTAAGTCATCACCATTTACCGTTCGCCCAAGGTCTAAACTTTGGAATGCAAGAACTAGATCATGTCAAGTAGATGTGCCATTAGAGGACGTCATTATGGGCACATAACTTGGTCTTCATGTTGGTGTAGAAGTATTCACCAACTCATGTCTTCAAATGTGACCGAAGTGGCCTTTTCGGTTCTAAGTCTTGATAAGCTCTGATGAGTGCTTAAACACTCATCATTTTTAGTCAAATCTGAAACGCAAAACATCTGAAAACACGCAAAAACACATCAAAATGATGAAAATACCCAAGGATCGTGTTTTATGTGTCTCAGATGCAAAATGTTTAAAAGCAAATGAAAAACGAACAAAGTTTGCATAATTGGCAGTTTCAGTCCCCCAACTTTCAAAAATTGGCAAAACTAGTCCTTGGAATTCAAAATTGTGGAGTTTTATCATTCAAGGTCCCTAAAATATTCTAAATTGTCAAAAATGGTCCTTGAATGAATCTTTGAGCAAAATGGCAGAAAAAGTCCCTGAACTTTGGGAAATTTACAAAAATGGTCCTTGGGATTTTAAAAGTGCAAAAAATGGAAAATTGGTCCTTGTGTTATTGGTGGTTGGCAAGTTTAGTCCTTTGATAAGTTTGGAAAATGTACACTTTCAGCCCCCCATCTTTAGCTAAATTACACCAATGGTCCTTGTTCAATTCTAAACCAAATGGACCCTTTTGTATTATCTAATCCAAACCCATTACACAACAACCCCCCCAAGCCCTTTTCCTTTTTACCCAGCCAAGCCCATTTAACCCCAGCCCATTAACCCTTTTATAATTTCCCACGTTTAACTTCCCAGGGTCAAACTCATTTTGACCATCGTCTTCCCCCTCCCCACGTGAAAAGCTAAACCAGGTACACTCTCCACCATCCCTCCACCTCAATTCCACCTCACCATGTTCCCCTAACCTTAGCTAACATCCAAGAGGCATTAATTGCCCAGAAAAACCTCTAAGATATCTATAACTGCCAATGTAGACTTTTTTGGCGCCAAATCCATTTGAAGGGTCAAGATGCATTCTGAGCCATCCAACGGCTCAGAATTGTGCTGGGAAAGGTCAAAGAAGCTCCAGGGAACCATAATTAGCACCTATAAAGAGAAAAAGATGGAGCAGTAGTGAATACCTAGAATAACTTAGTTTTTTCTAGTCGTTTAGTAATTTTTATAATTTCTCTTGTATTTTAAAGCTTTCCAGTACTCTCTTAAGTTAAATTAGTGTATTGTACAACTTTTCAAGCAATCAATTCAAGTGTTTTCCTTTGTATCCAGTTTGTGACAATTTCACTCAAAAATCTTATCTTAGCTTAATGTTGTTAATGTTTGTTATTATGGACTGAGTTAGGCAATATAAGCTCCTAGAAAGCTCTCAAAAGCTTTTAGTAACTCTTAAAATCAGTCTAGGTTTAAAAAGCAAAAATACCAAAAAAATCAAGAAAATCAAAAGAAATAAAAAATTGGTGGTTCTTGGTGTTGTAGCTGAGAAGAAGGTTGGATGAAGCATGGTTTAGAGTTCATGGGAGCATAGGACACTGTTCTTAGGTCTAATTTCTCACTTGGTGTTGCTTTGGACTCCTTGTAAGAATTTTACCAAATTTCTCTTTTTAAGCATAAACTGTGATTCTAGTTTGTAGTTGTTAATTGTTGCATAAATCTGTTTAAATAACTTTATTATTACTTAGTGGAAGGTAATCAATCTAGTTTGAGTGCAAGTTTAATCATTTTCTTTGAAAACCATTCAAATCTGTGTCTATAAGGGGTGTTTGGACTTGCTGATTATTATGTGCTTAAGGTTGTTTTTGTTGTTGTTTCTAGTTGTAACATGTCACTTTAGGTTCTATTAGTTCATTCAAACCATAAAAATAGTAGGTCATTAGGTAAAAAGTCAAAACTCACCTTGATTCTCAAATTTTCCTTCCACTGTTGAGATTTTTGGAAAAGATAATCAATTTTTAGGTTCAAATCTTGTTTAGTTTGCTTGCATTAGTTCCATTCTTAGTTAGTATAACATCTTCAGTAACAAAATCAAACTCAAAATTCATTTTAGTCAAATCTCATGTTTCATAAGAAAGTCAAAATTCCAATGTGCAGTTTTTGAATAAAATTCAGAATTTCATGTAGGGTTTAAAACTGATCCTTTGGACTTGAGATTTTGGAATCTTGTTATTTGGTTGCTTAAATTTCTCATAGTAATTTTTATAAATTTTAGATAGCTTGTTTCATAGCTTATTTTGGCTTATCTTTTGGCCCATTTTCTGTAAATCTCCCCTGCACCTCAAATTTTTGCAAGATTTCTATAGGTTGCAGAATGATCAATAGTTAGAGTTAGGATTAGCACTTTGTAGTTTTGGGAAGCCCTTTAGGTGTAGTTTGTAGGGTTGCTTTTGGATTTCCCTTAAGGAGCTTATTTGGTAGCTTATTTTAAGCTCCAAAAGCCCCTTTTGGCCACTGTGACTGCTAATTGCTTGAGTTGTTCTTGTTCACCATTCTGATTTAATCTGCTCATGGTTGCTGATTCTTGTTGATTATTGTTGTCATTGTGTTTGATGTTACTTCTTGATGATATTGTTGTTGTAATTGCTTAATAAGCTCACTGGTTTAAGCCTTTTAGGCTTTCTGTTCAGTCACAAAACAAAAAGAGAAAACAAATTTTGAGAGTCAAATTGATCCTAAATCTGTTTTGGTTAGTGGAAATTGTTTCATTGTTTGTTAGATTGAATCTGATTTCAAAAGAAAAGGAAAGAGTTTGTGTTTGTGCTTTTGTTTATGTTGATAAAACAGAAGCAAAGATACATAAAAAAATAATAATAAAAAGTTTGCAAAAATGGGTGCCAAGGGATTCGAACCCTGGTCACCAGGATCATAAACAAACGCCCCAACACACACTCTCTGAACCATACGCGCCCTTGGGTCTTTGCGTTTGTATTTTCTTCTTTATTTCTTTTATACAATTGTTTCTCTTTTAGCTTAATATAGGAAACTGCTTATTACAGCTTATTGCTAGCTGCTTTTTGCAAGTTCCTAATTTTCTTAGATTCTAATTATTATTAAGTAGTTATTATAAAAAAACCATATTTATTAGAGGTGATTTAGTATTTATTTAGATTTAATTTAGTTAAAATAGTTTTTAATTAATAATAAATAAATAAAAACTCAAGAAAATAATTTTCTTTTTTCTAAAATTTTCTTTTATTTTTAGGATTGTAAAAATATCATTTTCATCATCTAGGTGTTTTTGGATTTTCATTTTCACTTTTTATTTTACGCGTTTACGTTTATTTAAACGTATAACGTACGTTTTTAGATTGTATAAGTTCCTACGTTTCTCGTAATTGTTTTTTTAGTATTCATTTGCATTATTTTCTTCACATTCTCGTAGTGTAATCACTATTCAAATCTCTTTCACCAATCCTCGTTTCATAATCACTTGATCTCAAAATCGTTTTAAACACAATTTCACGCTTCGTCGGGACATAACGACCCCGGAAAAACCCCTATACTCCTTGGATCATTGCATTGAGCCCTAAATGGCTTGACTTTTGTTGTCCAAATCCTTGGTTGACTTTAGTTGCCTGTTTAGAATAAATCAAAATTTGGCGCCGCTGCCGGGGAGGCGTGTCGCGTGTCTTTAACGTCTTGCAGTATCGTGTTTTTGAAACACAACTTGTGTATATCATCTATCCATTGTATATTTACCACATATTGTATTTTCATATTTCAAAAACAAAAAAAACACAAAAATATTTTCTTTTTGTTTCTAATATATATATATAAGAAAAAGAAAAAGGAATACTTGTCACCAAGTATTCAACAAAAATACCAAAAAAATAATATACATCCTCCGTATTCCGTTGAAGGAGGGCGGTTGTAAACCATTCCCAAATAATAACAACAAAAAGATAATCGTGAAATCAGTTGTTACCCGATTAGCTTTTAAAGCAAAAAGGTTTCGATTGGTGTAACGGTTAACAAAAAGAAAAGACAACAAAAGAAAACGATAAATAAATAAAAAGATTTCAAGTTTTCTCTACTCATTGGTTTTGTTTTTCTAGTGCATGCGCACTCGTTCTTCTAGGTCTAGGAGCCCATTTCGTGAGCTTGTTAAAATTCCTCGAAGACGACGTAGACGTTCTGCACCAGCAGTCGAATCCGAAATTCGTACTGTTTCTACCACTTCTGTCGTCATGGCAGATCTTCCTATGAGTGAGCTTCTCCAAGCACCCATCGAGGGTTACGGAGATGCCATTGTTGTTCCAGCCATCGTGGCTGACAGTTTTGAGCTCAAGACCGGGTTACTGAATCTTGTGACCCAGAGTCAATTCTTTGGTTTTGAGCGGGACGATCCTCATGCTCATATTCGATGGTTTAACAAGATCACATCTACCATCAAATACAAGAATGTCCCATCTGAAGCAATCAAACTTCTTCTCTTTCCATTCTCCCTCGAGGGACAAGCCCGGATTTGGCTTGAAAAACAACCCCCTCGTTCTATCGAAACATGGGAGGATTTAGTCAAGAAATTTGTGAATGAATTCTATCCTCCTTCCAAGACCACGAGTCTTAAAAATGAGATCATCAAGTTCACTCAGAAATTTGATGAATCATTTAGTGAGTCGTGGGATCGTTTTAAGGAATTGCTTCGCAAATGTCCTCACCATGGTTTTTCTGAGTTGATGCAACTCGATACTTTCTACAATGGTGTGAGCCAAGCTGATCAGGATTCTCTTAATGCCTCCGCGGGAGGTAACTTCCTGAGTAAAACAACGAAAGAAGCTTTAGCGATCATCGAGAACAAATCTAAGGTCCTCACTACACGAAGCAAACCGGTTGTTTTGCAAGTGAGTGTTGGTCCTTCTTCCTCATCGCCCGTAAGTCAATCTAGCACCGATGCTAAGATTGACAAACTCACGGAAGCCATTCAAGCTTTGGTTCTCTCTAACCAAAAGAAAGTCTCTTTTCCACAAACTTCTTCTCCTGCTGAAGTTAAGAAAGTGGAAGTCTGTGTTACATGTGGTGGCCTCCACGCATATTACAATTGTATGGCCACCGATGGTAACCCCTTTGAAGCTAATGCGATAGCTGGTCCTTCCAATCATGGAGGTAACCAATTCCGTCCGCCGATGGACCCGAACTATCGTCCCAACCACTACCCTGGACCTCCCGGTTTTAATCAAAATCAAAATGTTCAAAACCGTAACCAAAATTTCCAAAACCAAAACCAAATGAACCAAGGTTATCAAAACCAAGGTAATTTCAATCAAGGTCATGGTTACCACAATCAGAACCAAGGTTTCCAAAATCAAGGTTTTCAAAACCAAGGAAACTTTAACCGGAACCAAGGTCAGGGTCATTCCAACCAAGGGAATTTTCATGGACAAAACCAAAATCAAGGAAATTTTCAAAACCAAGGTCCAAACAACCGAGGTCAAAATTTTCCTACTCAAACTCAAGCTATTGTTCCTACCGGACCGTCATCTGATGAGTTGTTGAAACAATTCATGAAATCCCAAGAGGAAATGAATCGGTTATTGGTCAGCCAGATTTCTGAGATCAAGAAGTCTTTAAATGATCGACCCTCGGACTCAGGACAACTTCCGAGCAACACGATCGCTAACCCGAGGGGAGATGCTAAGGCGATCACAACCAGGAGTGGTGCTTCTTATGATGAACCCGCGATTCCTACTACCTCTTCTTCCTCTCCTCCGAAGGTAGTGGAACGTGAGCCTGAGGCGACAAAGGACAAAGTGCAAGTTACAAGCCCACAAAGTACAGCACACGTCCATCCTCAGGTTGTCCCAAAAACGAAACCCAAGCTGGGAGTTGTCTTTGAACCTCCAGTAACTCCGGCTGAGGACCCTAAATCCAAAACTTCTATTCCTTACCCATCACGCTTGAATGAACAAAAGCTCCGAGAAAAAGCAAGTCATCAAATGGATAAATTCTTTCAAATTTTCCAAGAATTAAACTTTGACATAAGCTTCTCGGATGCTATCCTTCTGATGCCCAAGTTTGCATCCACACTCAAACACTTGTTGAGTAACAAGGAAAAACTGTTTGAGATGGTAAAAACTCCGCTTAACGAGAACTGCTCAGTAGTTTTGTTAAAGAAGCTTCCCGAAAAGCTTGGAGACCCTGGGAAATTTCTCTTACCTTGTGTATTTCCAGGGATGGTTAAATGCTTTGCCTTGGCCGATCTTGGCGCAAGCATTAACCTGATGCCTTATTCAGTGTGGAGAAGACTTTCTCTTCCGGAACTCACTCCTACATGCATGACTTTAGAGCTTGCAGATCGTTCGATTTCTCGTCCTCTTGGCATTGCTGAGGACGTATTCGTGAAAGTAGGAAAGTTCCAATTTCCAGCTAACTTTGTGGTTGTCGATTTCGATGCTGACCCACAGGTTCCTCTAATTGTTGGACGAGGATTCCTAAGAACGGGTCGAGCTCTAATTGACGTATTCGAGCAAGAAATCACATTACGGGTGGGTAATGAAGCTATTACCTTTAACCTTGACCAAACTTCAAGGTACTCCTCAAATTATGACTCTGAATCGGTTAACCGAATAGATGTCATTGATGTTGCTTCCGAGGAGTACGCTCAAGAAGTTCTTGGTTACGTTCATAATTCTTCGGGTGGTGATTCCACTCCATCTTCTCATCCTATAATTTCCGACTCTTCCCCTTCTCTCACTCCGTTTGAGGGAAGTGATTTCCTTTTGGAAGAGGTCGAGGCTTTTCTCAAAAGTGATTCAGTTCTAGATGGAATTGATAACAATGAGATTGATCTGGAGGGAGATCTACTTCTCCTCGAGAAATTGTTGAATCAAGACAATTCTCCTCCCCTCCCTCCCGTAGAACTTCATAACGAGGAAATCAAATCAGTTGAGAAAACTGAAGAATTCCCCGAGGTCGAACTCAAGGAATTACCTCCTCATCTCGAGTACGCATTTTTGGAGGGTGATGATAAATTGCCCGTCATAATTGCTAAAGACTTGAGTATGGAGGAAAAATCTGCTCTCATAAAGGTCTTGAAGTCGCACAAGCAAGCAATTTCTTGGAAACTCTCCGACATCAAGGGTATTAATCCTGAATTTTGTACTCACAAGATTTTAATGGAGGATGACTTCAAGCCGGCAGTCCAACATCAGAGATGGGTAAATCCAAAAATTCATGAGGTCATCAAACAAGAGGTCTTAAAACTTCTTGATGCCGGATTGATTTATCCCATCTCAGATAGTCCTTGGGTGAGTCCCATTCACTGCGTTCCTAAAAAGGGTGGCATTACTGTTGTCACAAATGAAGATAACGAGTTGATTCCAACTCGATTGGTTACTGGGTGGCGAGTCTGCATTGACTATCAGAAATTGAATGAAGCCACCCGTAAAGACCATTTTCCTCTACCCTTCATGGACCAAATGCTTGAGAGATTAGCGGGGAATGAGTACTATTGTTTCCTCGACGGTTTCTCGGGTTATTTTCAAATCCCCATTGATCCTCAGGATCAGGAGAAGACCACCTTTACGTGCCCTTATGGAACATTTGCTTATAAACGTATGCCTTTTGGCTTATGTAATGCTCCTGGCACGTTCCAAAGGTGCATGATGGCCATATTTTCCGACATGATCGGGAAAACAATGGAGGTCTTCATGGATGACTTCTCGGTCATTGGGGATTCCTTTCAGACATGTCTCTCCCATTTGGACACTATGTTAAAGCGGTGTGAAGACACCAATCTTTTTCTAAACTGGGAGAATAGCCATTTTATGGTCAAAGAGGGGATTGTCCTCGGCCATAAGATTTCCAAGAACGGGATTGAGGTTGACAGAGCTAAGGTTGATGTCATTGCCAAATTACCTCATCCCACTACCGTCAAAGGTGTTAGGAGCTTTTTGGGTCATGCCGGATTTTATCGTAGATTTATTCAAGACTTTTCCAAAATCGCCCGGCCTATGACCCATCTCCTTGAGAAGGATGCTCCTTTTATCTTCTCCCCCGAGTGCATCGAAACTTTTGAAACATTAAAGAAAAAGCTTACTGAGGCACCGATTCTTGTTGCCCCCGACTGGGACTTGCCATTTGAGCTCATGTGCGATGCAAGTGATTTTGCTATCGGTGCAGTCCTGGGGCAACGCAAAAACAAACACTTTCAGCCAATACACTATGCAAGTAAAACAATGACCGAGGCTCAAACACATTACACCACTACGGAAAAAGAATTATTAGCCGTGGTGTATGCCTTTGAAAAGTTTCGGCCATATTTGATCTTGACCAAATGCGTAGTGTATACGGACCACTCGGCTTTAAAATACCTCTTTGCAAAACAAGATGCAAATCCGAGATTGCTTCGTTGGGTTCTCCTCCTACAGGAATTTGATATCATTATACGTTATAAAAAAAGGAGCTGAGAACCTAGCTGCTGATCATCTGTCCCGATTAGAGAACCCACACCAAGATGTTCTCGAGAAAAAGGAAATAAATGAAACATTCCCTCTCGAGACATTAAATGCGGTTGCTTTTCGTGGAGATTCTACTACCCCATGGTTTGCCGATTTTCCAAATTACCATGCGGGTAACTTTGTGGTGAAAGGGATGTCGTCCCAACAGAAGAATAAGTTCTTCAAGGATGTTAAGCATAATTTCTGGGACGACCCCTACTTGTTTAAAATTTGTGCCGATCAAGTCATCCGGCGGTGTGTTTATGGGCAGGAAGCCACTAAAATTCTCAAGGCTTGCGATGCCGGTCCCACGGGGGGCCACCATAATCCAAACTACACCGCCAAAAAGGTGTTTGATTCCGGTTTCTACTGGCCCACGATTTATAAGGATGCCCAGGAATTAGTCAGATCCTATGACGCTTGTCAACGTCACGGGAATATTTCACAAAAGAATGAAATGCCACAAAATGCAATTCAAGTTTGTGAAATCTTTGATGTATGGGGCATCGATTTTATGGGGCCATTTCCGTCATCTCATGGAAACAAGTATATACTCGTGGCTGTTGATTATCTATCAAAATGGGTTGAGGCGAAAGCTTTACCCACCAATGATGCCCGAGTTGTTGTAAAATTCTTGAAAGCTCTTTTTGCCCGATTCGGAACCCCACGTGCTATAATTAGTGATCGTGGTATGCATTTCTGCAATGACAAATTCGACAAAGTCATGCAAAAGTATGGTGTAACTCACCGTCTCTCTACTGCGTACCACCCTCAGACAAGTGGGCAAGTTGAAGTTTCCAATCGTGGAATTAAAAGAATTTTGGAAAGAACGGTTGGTGAAAATCATGCATCGTGGTCGGATAAATTAGATGATGCACTCTGGGCTTTCCGTACGGCTTACAAAACACCCATCGGGTGTACGCCTTACAAGCTTGTGTACGGGAAAGCGTGCCAT
Source organism: Artemisia annua (assembly GCA_014162995.1). Classification (NCBI taxonomy): domain Eukaryota; kingdom Viridiplantae; phylum Streptophyta; class Magnoliopsida; order Asterales; family Asteraceae; genus Artemisia; species Artemisia annua. Next base: position 164,835 of record LBNU01003421.1, read on the forward strand.
CTGCCGATCGAGCTTGAGCATAAAGCCTATTGGGCCATCAAGCATGCCAATTTCGACCTCCAAACTGCGGGTGATCATCGGAAAGTTCAAATGAATGAATTGAATGAACTTCGTGATCAGGCCTATGAGAACTCTTTGATCTACAAGGAAAAAATAAAGAAGCTCCATGACTCAAAGATCAAAAACCGCGTTTTCAACGTTGGTGATCGAGTCCTTCTTTTTAACTCAAGATTAAAGATCTTCTCGGGTAAATTGAAGACCCGTTGGACTGGCCCATTCACTATTGCAAAGGTTTATCCTTATGGCACCGTCGAATTATCTCAAAATGACGGACCAAACTTTAAAGTGAATGGGCATCGTTTGAAGCATTACTTCGGAGAGGACATTCCATCCATGGTTGTCCCGGATCTCCAAACTTTCCCCAAGGACAAATGAATTCGGGGATCGAGTCAAGCTAGCGACTCGGTGAAAAAAAACAGTAGCAAAACATATGGGTTTTCACCCATATTTCTGACTTCTTTCTACTTTCTAACACCTAAGTGTGGGGGAGTGGCCGTCCCCTGCTGTTGTTTTCAATGTATATATGTAAATCTCATCCACAAAAAAAAAATGTATGATTGTACGTATAATATAAATAAAGTGAAAAATAATATTCCGCAGTTAGCTTAGAATATTGTCTTTCTTCCGTTCAGAGATTCGGCATAATAGCCGGGACTTTGAATATTGAGGACAATATTCAATTCTAAGTGTGGGGGGGAAATTCTAGCGAATTTTATCACATTATGTCATCTAGTACCCCCGTTTTTGGCCAAAATTTTTCAAAAATTTTTCACTTTATTTCAAAATTTTTGTGGTTATCAGTCCGCCGTGTCTAACCGACAAAAGGATTGGCTAGTCCAGGAGCAAACGGCTCTTGGTAAAGACACATCAAATCCGTTTATGGCTTGCAATTTGCCAAAAATTGCATGGTAATCGACTCACCATATCCAAAAGTGAAGAGTTGGCTAGCCCGCAAGATTATGGCTTGTGGTAAAGGCAAGTGGAAAAACCATAATTGGTAATCAGCTCACCAAAGATAATATTCATAATTTATCTAAGAGTTGGCTAGTCCTGAGCAAACGGCTACAGGTAAAGACAAATCAAATCCGTTTACAGCTTGTGGTTTGCTAAAAATCACTTGGTTATCGGTGTGCCTTGGTTCTTACTTGAACTTAAACACTCGGCTACTCCAGAAGTGATGGCTTTTGGTAAAGAGATTAAAATCCATCAAGTTTTCATAAAATATTGCTAGGGACTAGCAATAGTTTAGTGTGGGGGATTGATGAGTGCTCAAACACTCATCATTTTTGGTCAATTCTGAAACGCAAAACACCTGAAAACACGCAAAATCACATCAAAATGATGAAAATATCCAAGGATCGTGTTTTATGTGTCTCAAATGCAAAATGTTTAAAAACAAATGAAAAATAAGCAAAGTTTGCAGAATTGGCAGTTTTAGTCCCCCAACTTTCTAATTTTGGCAAAACTAGTCCCTGTAATTTGAAAATGTGGAGTTTTATCATTCAAGGTCCTTGAATTGTTTTAAGTTGTCAAAAATGGTCCTTGAATGAATTTTTGGGCAATTGGCAAAACAGGTCCCTGAACTTTGGGTAATTTACAAAAATGGTCCTTGGGGTATTTAAAATGGAAAAATAATATTTTTGGTCCTTGTGTTATTGGTATTTGGCAATATTGGTCCTTGGAATACTTTGGAAAAAGTGCATATTCAGTCCTTGGAGTTTGGTTAAATTACATTTGTAGTCCTTGTGTTAAATGACAAAACCAAACGGGCCCTTGTTATTAACTCCACCCCAATAACCAAACCAAATCCAACCCAATAAATCCCCTGGCCCAGTAAACCCCAAATCCGGCCCAAAATAAATAATAATAAACACCCCGTTCTTTTTATTACTCCCTCCTCCACATTTTTATATACTCCCTTCCCAGTCAAACATTTTGACTGCCTCCTTCTTCCCCAACCCACGTGAAAAGCAAACCAGTACTCTCACCCCATGCTTCCACCTCAATTACACCTCTCCTTGTTCCCCCAACCCTAACTACATTCCAAGATGCATTAAATGTCCCTAAAACCCTCCAAGGAACTTATAACTGCTTCTATGACTTTTGGCGCCAAATTCATCAAACGGCCAAGATTGAAAGTCACTAATCCTATGGTTGATATTGATGCTGGGAAAGGACAAAGGAGCCCCAAGGAACCCTAATTAGCACCTATAAAGAGAAAAAGATGGAGCAGTAGTGAAAGAGGAGAATAACTTAGTTTTTTTAGTCGTTTAGTAATTTTTATAATTTCTCTTGTATTTTAAAGCTTTCCAGTACTCTCTTAAGTTAAATTAGTGTATTGTACAACTTTTCAAGCAATCAATTCAAGTGTTTTCCTTTATATCCAGTTTGTGACAATTTCACTCAAAAATCTCATCTTAGCTTAATGTTGTTAATGTTTGTTATTATGGACTGAGATAGGCAATATAAGCTCCTAGAAAGCTCTCAAAAGCTTTTAGTAACTCTTAAAATCAGTCTAGGTTTAAAAAGCAAAAATACCAAAAAAAAATCAAGAAAATCAAAAGAAATAAAAAATTGGTGGTTCTTGGTGTTGTAGCTGAGAAGAAGGTTGGATGAAGCATGGTTTAGAGCTCATGGGAGCATAGGACACTGTTCTTGGGTCTAATTTCTCACTTGGTGTTGCTTTGGACTCCTTGTAAGAATTTTACCAAATTTCTCTTTTTAAGCATAAACTGTGATTCTAGTTTGTAGTTGTTAATTGTTGCATAAATCTGTTTAAATAACTTTATTATTACTTAGTGGAAGGTAATCAATCTAGTTTGAGTGCAAGTTTAATCATTTTCTTTGAAAACCATTCAAATCTGTGTCTATAAGGGGTGTTTGGACTTGCTGATTATTATGTGCTTAAGGTTGTTTTTGTTGTTGTTTCTAGTTGTAACATGTCACTTTAGGTTCTATTAGTTCATTCAAACCATAAAAATAGTAGGTCATTAGGTAAAAAGTCAAAACTCACCTTGATTCTCAAATTTTCCTTCCACTGTTGAGATTTTTGGAAAAGATAATCAATTTTTAGGTTCAAATCTTGTTTAGTTTGCTTGCATTAGTTCCATTCTTATTTAGTATAACATCTTCATTAACAAAATCAAACTCAAAATTCATTTTAGTCAAATTCTCATGTTTCATAAGAAAGTCAAAATTCCAATATGCAGTTTTTGAATAAAATTCAGAATTTCATGTAGGGTTTAAAACTGATCCTTTGGACTTGAGATTGTGGAGTCTTGTTATTTGGTTGCTTAAATTTCTCATAGTAATTTTTATAAATTTTAGATAGCTTGTTTCATAGCTTATTTTGGCTTATCTTTTGGCCCATTTTCGGTAAATCTCCCCTGCACCTCAAATGTTTGCAAGATTTCTATAGGTTGCAGAATGATCAATAGTTAGAGTTAGGATTAGCACTTTGTAGTTTTGGGAAGCCCTTTAGGTGTAGTTTGTAGGGTTGCTTTTGGATTTCCCTTAAGGAGCTTATTTGGTAGCTTATTTTAAGCTCCAAAAGCCCCTTTTGACCACTGTGACTGCTAATTGCTTGAGTTGTTCTTGTTCACCATTCTGATTTAATCTGCTCATGGTTGCTGATTCTTGTTTTTTTTTGGGTAAAAGGGAGCTTCCACCCTGGTAAAATATATTAACCAATAAACCATTGAAAGTACAATGGAATGTGGCTGAAGTACCACATTAACCTCAAGCAACCGCTTGAACTACCCTATATCATTTATGATAGGTCATAAATGAACCACTAGCTACCAACAACTAGAACAACCAAAAAACAACATAAGATGACATGCCAATCTTATGATAAAACAAACAAAATACAATACTACTTCCCACCACGTCCTTGAAGCTTGAACTCTTTGAATTGTTTCGGTAAGTCTTTTACTTGAGCCGCATACTCATCTGAAAAATATTCATCTCCCAAATAATCATTAGGCTCATACACCTCATCTTCATCACTGTCAGAAACAACTACTTCACCCACCTTAGAAAATGGGTTACCCCTCTTCGATGCAGAAGTACATGGAGATGAGATAGTAGACTGCTCCAACGCCTTTTTTGTTGCGGACGTACTAGAAGATGGGACAGTAGACGACTTAGAAGCTTCACCCGGCACCTGCGATTCCATGTTACTAATAGGCTGATCTTGTGACCCCTTACTATTGTTAACAACACCGAGAACATCCTCATCCACCAATGACTCCAAGATACCAAAAGAGTTAGAAGACTGTGGGTCCTTACCAGATTTAACATTTGAAGTAGAAGCCTGCTTTAGACCCTTAGGATCTGAATCTTTCTTGGTATCAACCTGATTAGAAGTTGTCGTGACTTTAGGTCTCCAAAAATTAGCCTTAGGCTTGGAGAGTTTAACGCCTCCAATTGGCTTAGGTTGAGACGTAGAAACCACACTCTTACCTTTATTCTTACGATTCCCTACCTCTGTGAACCCCTCATCGTTATTAGCTACCTGAATCGATGCATTAGTCACCACATTAGAAACCTTATGAACCACCTCTTTCACTTGTTTTGGACACTCACTAAGTGTGTGACCAAATATCTTACAAACGCTGCAATGAGGAGGTGTCCATTCATATTCGACATGAATGATTTCTGTCGAATAACCACTATCATCATCCAATGGAATAGCCATACTAACTTCCTTTTTCAATTCTGAATTTGAACACACTTCAACCAACGCACGAGCATAACTAATCCGACCCCACGAGTCAACACACATAGAAGATGTAAATGAATCCAACATAACCGGTTTCCCCACTTGAGTAGCAATCAAGCTTAAACCAACCTCCGAATAAGCAACTATAGGCACATTATGTAATTTAACCCAAACAGGAATCGTAGTTACCTCATTCTTGGTTAGGGGAACATTAAGAGACCATTTCCTAAGAATAAGAGGTGAATGACGGATTAACCACGGGCCTTGTTGGAGCACCTGCTCCAATCCGTCCTTAGAAGAGAACTTAAATAAGAAAACACCCGCTTCATTCTTCATAATCTTTTGCACGCCAAATTTCTTCCACGTATTAGTAACATAATTTTGCACAATTGGAAAAGCTACAGCTTTTCCTAAGAAGTACCCAACAAGAGTGTTCTCATACCGACCTAAAACGGGTTCCATCGCCTCCTTAGGGAGTTTAGTATCATGGTTAGGAACTCGATCTTCATTAACCATCTGCCTAAAATTCACCTTACGAGGAGTACTATTGACACCAAGCAAAGAAGCAAACGATTGCTCCTTTCCATTAACATTACCTTTGCCCTCACTAGTACCACATGTCGTTGGGGCTGAATAAGATGTTTTAGGAACAGAAGACACATTCTTGTCCACTAACGTAGACAAGTTAATGTCACCATCATCCCCACTCCAATCAGAAATAATAAGACCAGCTGATTCACGTGAATGCTGATTACTAGTCCAATCACCATTAACACTACCATCACCATTAACATTGCCACCAAACTTATCCATAGAATCCTTAAAATTATTTAAGATTGATGCAATGTTCTCCTCACCATGGTGTTCACCTTTATTAGCGCTAGTAGAATCAACATTCGTATGCACAGAATTTTTATCACTCGAATCATTAACAGCAGCCTTACCCACAAGTTTCAATTCCTTAGTCGCACTATTATTATTGAAGAAACTTTTTTCCATCTCTCATAAACCACGAACCACAGCAATACAAATTGACGATCACACAAAAATAGTAGACAGCATGCAACAATAACAAACGAAAAGTAATAACTAACCCATAAAGTAGATCACCATAAAATAGGATATTAGTACCTACGTTTTTTATATTAGAATATGAATCTTCAATATTAAACTCCACAAAAAACGTTTTGATATAGGATATTACCACGTAGTGGACGCAATTGTGATAAAATAAAGAATACCAATGTACAATGAAAGAACCGACCCACGATGTAAAATAACCAATGAATATTAACCAATCCCAATCAAAGAAAGATTAAAAAATTCAAAGGTTTAAGATCAATTGTTATTAGAATCGAAGGAGGTGATGATCGTATTGCGTCGCCAGAGAGGAACTTTCGAGGGTTTTTTTTTTTTTTTTTTTTTTTTTTTTTTTTTTTTTTTTTTTTTTACATTTTTATTATTTTTTTTGTTTTTTTTTTATTTTTTTTTTTGATTTTTTTTCATACACTCTTGCCCTANTTTTTTAACAACTAGTATGATTTACTCTATTCTGCTGATTCTTGTTGATTATTGTTGTCATTGTGTTTGATGTTACTTCTTGATGATATTGTTGTTGTAATTCCTTAATAAGCTCACTGGTTTAAGCCTTTTAGGCTTTCTGTTCAGTCACAAAACAAAAAGAGAAAACAGATTTTGAGAGTCAAATTGATCCTAAATCTGTTTTGGTTAGTGGAAATTGTTTCATTGTTTGTTGGATTGAATCTGATTTCAAAAGAAAAGGAAAGAGTTTGTGTTTGTGCTTGTGTTTATGTTGATAAAACAGAAGCAAAGATACATAAAAAAATAATAATAAAAAGTTTGCAAAAATGAGTGCCAAGGGATTCGAACCCTGGTCATCAGGATCACAAACAAACGCCCCAACACACACTCTCTGAACCATACGCGCCCTTGGGTCTTTGCGTTTGTATTTTCTTCTTTATTTCTTTTATACAATTGTTTCTCTTTTAGCTTAATATAGGAAACTGCTTATTACAGCTTATTGCTAGCTGCTTTCTGCAAGTTCCTAATTTTCTTAGATTCTAATTATTATTAAGTAGTTATTATAAAAAAACCATATTTATTAGAGGTGATTTAGTATTTATTTAGATTTAATTTAGTTAAAATAGTTTTTAATTAATAATAAATAAATAAAAACTCAAGAAAATAATTTTCTTTTTTCTAAAATTTTCTTTTATTTTTAGGATTGTAAAAATATCATTTTCATCATCTAGGTGTTTTTGGATTTTCATTTTCACTTTTTATTTTACGCGTTTACGTTTATTTAAACGTATAACGTACGTTTTTAGATTGTATAAGTTCCTACGTTTCTCGTAATTGTTTTTTTAGTATTCATTTGCATTATTTTCTTCACATTCTCGTAGTGTAATCACTATTCAAATCTCTTTCACCAATCCTCGTTTCATAATCACTTGATCTCAAAATCGTTTTAAACGCAATTTCATGCTTCGTCGGGACATAACGACCCGGGAAGAACCCCTATACTCCTTGGATCATTGCATTGAGCCCTAAATGGCTTGACTTTTGTTGACCAAATCATTGGTTGACTTTAGTTGCCTGTTTAGAATAAATCAAGCTCATAATTAAGTTGCTATACAAGGGTGCACCTGTTTTTTTTTTTCAAATATCTACATACGGAATTTCACATTTTTTTTAGGAATCATAACTATACAAACTATACATCCCCCCACCTGAGATGAACAATACATGAGAATATGGGGGGTCTTCAAATGATCTTCATTGATATTTCCATGATGAAGGCGTGATTCTCGAATTCTTCCACTTAGACCTCGATCTAGGGCAAACAATGACTTCCCAATCATAGACTAGACTACACGGTAGGCTAAGGTGTAATGGTGTATCGAAACAATATATCTTGGGTAAGAAACAAAAGGAAAGGCTCAAAAGGGTATACTAGGGGTATTTTGCACTAAAAATGAGTGCAACAAAAGGGTTTACACAGGAGTCGAGAAGTCGATGTGACTAATCGATAAACACACACATATAAGGCTATTTGGGTGATAATCCTAAAACATTGCCTTCTAAAATTGTCCCTTCCAAATGTGTCTAGCATATTACTCGTCTATGGTCTCGAAATGATGTAAAAGCCAAGTTCTAAAGATTACAAAACTACCGGCACACTCAATATTTAGGTGGATTTGGGTAAACAGGGGAAAACTGAATAGGCTAACCTCAGCATATTAATTTAAGGGTTAAATGCGCCCGGCTAAGGTCTATTCTAGTTCGGTTAGGAAAAACATGTCAAAAGTTTAAAAATGGCAAAATTTTTCAAAATAAACTAGAAAAAATGAGGACAAAATAAAGTTCAAGATAATTCTACTCCCGTCCCCCCACTTGAAATGTACAAAGTCCCTTTTGTACTAAGAATTAAGAAATTGTGAAGAGAAAGTAGAATTAGAGTGAGAACTTCCCTGAAATTTGCTCCATAAATGAAAGAAGGATCACGAGAAATCTTCGTGCCTTTAGTTAGTTTCCATGAGCAAACTCCATATCCCTGAAATCACGACACTACCACAAGCATAAATCTATAAAAATAAAAATGAAAAACAAGAAAAAATCCCAACTCACTTTTGTAGGAATCACGGTTGCATTTAGCATATGCAAAAAGCCTTTTAAACCGCTTGGTGTCCCAAGTGGACGAGTTTAGTCTCGTGAGGCCTTACAGGGAACATACCCACAAAGTTCATTTAATTACTAATACAAGTTTAGTACGTTTGAAAATAATTTAGGAATACACCTCAGGAAGGTGTTACGGCGTAGTCTTGGAATTGAGCTACGCTGTAGTTAGTGCAAAACCTGGAGTTATCAGCTACGTAAGNTAGGAAAAACATGTCAAAAGTTTAAAAATGGCAAAATTTTTCAAAATAAACTAGAAAAAATGAGGACAAAATAAAGTTCAAGATAATTCTACTCCCGTCCCCCCACTTGAAATGTACAAAGTCCCTTTTGTACTAAGAATTAAGAAATTGTGAAGAGAAAGTAGAATTAGAGTGAGAACTTCCCTGAAATTTGCTCCATAAATGAAAGAAGGATCACGAGAAATCTTCGTGCCTTTAGTTAGTTTCCATGAGCAAACTCCATATCCCTGAAATCACGACACTACCACAAGCATAAATCTATAAAAATAAAAATGAAAAACAAGAAAAAATCCCAACTCACTTTTGTAGGAATCACGGTTGCATTTAGCATATGCAAAAAGCCTTTTAAACCGTTTGGTGTCCCAAGTGGACGAGTTTAGTCTCGTGAGGCCTTACAGGGAACATACCCACAAAGTTCATTTAATTACTAATACAAGTTTAGTACGTTTGAAAATAATTTAGGAATACACCTCAGGAAGGTGTTACGGCGTAGTCTTGGAATTGAGCTACGCCGTAGTTAGTGCAAACCTGGAGTTCTCAGCTACGTAAGGGTGGTTATGGCGTAACTGCTGATCCGAGAGCATCAGTTTCTGCAGTAAACAGATTTTCCCATTTCTCCATGCTCCAATTCCTGCAAAATTACAAAACAAACATACAAACCAACAAAAATAAGAGAAAAGGATAGTACGGGTTGTCTCCCGTAAGAGACTATTGTTTATTATCAAGTCTTTAAGTTAGACTCATTCCCACGGGTTCATGTGGGTTCAACACCAAAATTGGTGTTCATCTCATTCCTGATCAAAGCTTTGAATTTTTCGCCATTCATCTGCCTAACCGGAAGTTGCCTATCAAGAGATTTCTCTGTGCAGATAAATCTTCCATTCCCGCTTACAGTATATCTTTGAACCTTAAATGTTTCCATTTGTATTTCGGGCGGATCATATCTAGTTCCTTCGATTTGGCAACCATGCACCTCCATGGCTTCAAGTCCATTCTCGTGCCAAAACGATCTCCTTCCATTGTAAGTTCTTTCACATTTTTCCCATAGATCGTCTAATATATACCCCTTTCTTCCAATATTGTGCCCATATTCATTTAGGAGTTGTAGTACTTCTCTTTCGAACTCCTTCTTGAATTGTTCAAAACTTCTGTTGTATGGATTGTCGTCTTGATCAGGGGGTGAATAGCAATCGGGTTAAAATCCATCATCCAATCCATGAATGCTTCGATTTTAGCTTGCTTATCAATTCCCGAAGTTTCGTAACTCCTTTGTATCCATTCATCAATCGAAAGGTTGTGTCCTTTGGGTTTCTCATCCTGAATTTTTCTCTTCCTGAAGGTTTTCATTGATTGTGTCACGGTTGCCGAGAAACGAATCCTTTGAACACCCAATGTCAGTCTCTACAGATTTCCTTTTGCTGATATTAATTTCCTTCTCCTCCTTGATCACGGAGGCTGAGTGGTAGTTATTATAATCCCTTTGAAATCTTTTAATTACTTCTTCATTTAGTTTGACATTTCCGTAACGAACCTTGTACCTTTCTTGAAATGAAAAATTTCTGAACCCCACATCTCGTCGTTCAATCCCGTGCGAACAAGTCCATTCCAAATTGGCTCGTTGTTCCTTATCGAGTTCTCTGTAATCTCCCCCATTACACACATCCCGGAAAGAGTCACATGATGGCCAAGTTTGCTCAATCCCTTCATAGATCGCGGTTATAGGGTTGCAGTAGTGGATATTCACCCCTTCTTCTCCTTCCCTGGTAGTGCTATCCTCGTCATTTAGTACCTGTCTGGGCTCACAAACAATATCTCATCAACATTAGACTCATTTTCCCAAAAAATTGTAATTTGCGGGAAATATTCATATCGGCTTCTTTAGGCGGTTCAGGGCATAATTTAAAAGGGTCTTTTTGGTTAAAACTGATTCTGTTCCCCCCAGCTTCCAAAGAAATTTCCTTTTCAAAAACTTTAATGTGAGCATGAGAGGTAGCTAAAACTGGTCTTCCTAAAATGAGGTTATTATGTTGACGATGATCCATATCGATGACAACAAAATCAGTTGGAAAAAGAAGTTTGCCCGTTCTGATTAGTACATTATCTATAGTCCCTCTAGGCCTAGATCTAGATGTATCAGCCATTTCAAGGATCATGGTTGTCTCTTTCATGTTGACAAGGTTTAACTCTTTAAATAATGAAAAAGACATAAGATTAATGCTGGCACCTAGATCAGCAGTAGCAAGAATTTTAAGGTTACCGATAGTGCAGGGTAAATGGAAATCTCCCGGATTAGGCTCTTTTACTGGAAGTTGGCAAGGGAGGACTTATTCAAATGGTTCTCCTTTATCTTCTTGTAAGAAGTTAATTCCACAGAACTCTTCAGTTAGGCTGGTGCTTTGCTGCTCATCTTCTTGCTCTTCCTTTGTGAATACTGCCTTGCAAATCTCAGCCTCTGCTTCCTTAGCTTCAAAGTCTTTAACAAGTTGCCCTACCTGAGTATTCAAATTTTTGATTGCGGCTTCTTGGTTTCTTACGTTTCTCTCGGTATCTTCCTTAATCTTAATAATCCATTCCTTAAACAGGTCTCCCTTCCTTGTCGATTCCTCGATATGCTTACTGAACAAATCTTCAAGGCTGGTCTTCTTATGAGTTTGTCCTCAATCTTGGTATAATAGCCTTTAGGTCCTACGCGAAATTTTGCCCCATCTCCACCAAATCCTTGGAATGGTTTACTGAAACCACCATGCTTGACTTCTTCCAATCTTTTAACCTCTTCCTTGAGCGGGCAGTCTTTACTCGGGTGGACCCTCTTGCAAGATTTGCATCCAACTTGTATGGCATGGATGTCCTCCTTGACTTTCTTAATCTCTCTACCGAGGTTTTCGAACTTATTAGTCAATGCGTTCATACCTTCGAAATTTCCCCCCGTATTTCTATTACTGCCGCCCTCATGCCACTTTTGCGAGTGGTCTGCAAGATTCTGAATAGAGCCAAGAACTAGAATGGGGGTTTTTCCAGGGATCGGTCCCTGAGAATCTAGCATTTGCGTAGTTGTGATGTTGATTCCTTCGTAAAAGAGGTTCACCTTTTGCTGTTTGTTTAAATCGTGAGTCGAGCATTTGTAAAGGAGATCGTTGTATCTTTCCCAAGCTTGGTATAAGGTCTCATCAGCTTCTTGCTTAAAGTAATGAATCTCCATTAATTGCTTTGCTGTTTTAGAGGGAGGACAATATCGTTGGATGAATTTATTCTTCAACAGATTCCATGTGTCGATTGTCCCTCCTGGTAACCGGTCGACCCATCTTCGAGCTGCTCCAGAAAGTGTCATTGGAAACACTCTTAACATAACAGCATCATGTGACACGCCAGGAATATTGAAAAGGCTGGTGATGAATAGGACGTGCTCAACATGCTTATAAGTGTCCTCATCATTGTTTTCGGAGAAGAGTCTTGCTCGCAACTCTCTCATAAATTGATCCTTTATTTCAAATCGAACATTTGCTCCAATCATTGGCCTGACAAGGCCCGGTCCTTGCTCGTCCCTAATCATAGCAAGGTATTCTTCCAAAGTCAGCGTATCTATATCGATTACTTCCATATTTCCTGAAACTTAAACAAAAATATTAGAAAAACAAAATAAAATAAAAAAATTTGAAAATTTAAAGAAAAACTTAAACAAGAATCCTATTATAGCTCCCCGGCAGCGGTGCCAAAAACTTGATGCAGGTTTTACTGACCAGGTTTATTAATTTATAGTTCTCGTTTTACCTATGGTCTACCCTTATGCACTAACGGACAGAGAATCCGATCGTGTGTAGGCTAGTAATGGTAACTCCAAGGTCGTCCCAAGAGCTATGTGGTGCGGACTAAGTCTAAGTCTAATGTCACTAATTAAATTAACAGAAATGATTGATAAAATGATTGAAATGAAATTAAAAACAGAAAGCAAATAAAAGTAGAGTTGTGATCAATAAGAGAGAAGTGTGCTAACCTAATTACTCATCCTATATCGCTTATGGTCATGTTCCCTATTTAAACTAATCTTATGCTTTAGGTGGGGCGGACATGTATCACTAGGTGCATATGGTCAAGTTCCCTAGCCTATCTTCCCCGAATCCTGCCAGGAACCACAGGCACTACCCCATGCTAGTAAGCCGACGTACGGTAGACGGTTTTGAGTCATTAAGTGCCACTACATGCTAGACTTATCTTTAACGGCCCGTTGTCATGATCATAGGCCATTTCTCTAACTCCTTAAGTTCATCAAACATCGGAAGGTGATCGTATGGTCAATTCGCACACAAGGCAGTATGGTCAGTTGTCATCCCTTCCATTTCCTTGTAATCCATTAGGCTAGTGTCCTATGGTCAATTCTTCTAGCCTACTAACTAAGTTGGGGTCTTAATTCAACTTTAGCTAGCGTAATGGATACCACTGCATCTCAAAACTACCGGAACTAGAGGTTCCCAAGATAAACTAAGCATGCACACACGTAAAAGCATTTAAGAAAAGTACGGAAACATGATTAAAAAAATATAGGAATCATAACTAGGCTAGCACCAGAGGTGCTTAGCCAATCATATTGAATTGAACACTCGAAATAATGTTAATACAAGACATAAGTTTGAAATGTGAAATGAAATATGAAATGCTAAAACTTATGGAATGAAGCGTGATTTCTCCCTTGGAAAGCCTCTGTATGCTGCTGTAGAAGGGCCTCCTAAAAGCTCCCGATGATCTCTGACTTTGTGTGTGAGAAAGTGGTATCTCAAAATGCATAAATTAGGGTTGTATTTATAGGCCGATCAGAGCTACGGCGTAGCTGAGAAATGTGCTATGCCGTAGCTAATGAAATCTTATCCAGATCTGGTGTCTACGGCGTAGTTGATGAAGTGCTACGCCGTAACTTTGATATTAGGGTTTCTTCTACGTCGTAGTCTTCAAATGCTCTACGCCATAGATATATTCTCGGACTTGAGATTTCTTGGTCCGTGTTGACTTTAGTCTTCATAGTTAAACTCCACGCTACGGCGTAATTGAGAGATGATGTTACGTCGTAGCTTCCTTCAACATACTTGGATTTGTTTGTCTTGGCGCATTCTTTCCATTTTCCTCATCTCTTTAGTTCCTATGCTCACTTGTGACCTGGATACAAAATATAGAGGAATCAAAGTATATATCCACATAATAAGCAATATAAATGAGCATAATAGGGGGAAATTGACACTTAAATATCAGGATTATTTGATGTCATCAAAAAGTCCAAAAGTGAGTTCCCCAACGCAAAACTTCCTCTAGAACCTGCAAATCATTAACACAAAACATACCAAACCAACAAAATAAAAGAAAATAAAAGGAAAGGGATAATTTGGGTTGTCTCCCGGAAGAGCACTTTTGTTTATTATCGAGTCTTTAAGTTAGACTCCCTGCCACGCCTTTCAAGTGGGCGCTTGGGCATGTTCGCCCTTTCCCTTGTTCCAAGTGGTTGGTGATTGGCCCCAAACATTAGGAGCTATATATGGTGTCATGCTAACCCGATCTTCGACCAAAAAGTTAGCCTTGACCCATTCATCACGGTATTGAATCTCCAATTGCTTGTTTAATTGTCTATCTCCGAATTTCACCTTAACCCAATTTTTGAATGATATCCTGTGGTAGCCTACTTGTTCTCTCTTGTGTGCATTAAAACATGCCTATTCGCGACGTTTGGCTAGATTGATTTCGGGCATCCTTCCTCCATTACATTCCTCTTTAAAAGGATCACACGTAGGCCAAGCTTGGGTTGTTCCTTGATATGTCATCATGGCGGGTATGCAATAGTGAACCGTCCATTCCACCTTTTCGTTTAAGTTGGAGTTCATGAAATGGTCTCAAAACCATGTTTCTTTAATTATCCGTTCATCTTCAAAACACCACCAAACATTTGCTTCCTTTTTCAACCTTCTAACCTGAAACATTCCTCCTCCATTACAATATTTGACAAGAGGGTCACATGTAGGAAGAGTTAATTTCGAACCATCAACTATAGTTGTCGAAGGTTCGCAACAGTGAAGTTTTGCTGCGATAGTCACCGGTCCACCTTCCTCATCCCTTGTTTCTAATCTTACATCCTCTTCATCACTGTCATCCCAAAAGATTCATTATCCGGATATGAGTTTACTTCTTGCTCGTATTTTGAGCACAAGGGGGTTGTATATGAGAACAAATCATTGGAGATTTGAAGTACTGGGGAAATTTCTTCGCCAACTTGATCTGCTTTGCATGAACTAGCTTCTTCCTTGTTTAAAAGCGAAGAAATCACATTCATATTGAACATAATCCTTTCGTCGTAAACCCCAAATGAGATTTCTTTTTCAAACACATCAATTTTGGTGTGTGCGGTAGCAAGGAAGGGTGTTCCTAGAATAAGGTCTTCCTTAGGGATGTTAGCCATGTCGATGACTACAAAGTCCGCGGGGAACAAAAATTTGTCAACCTTATGGATGACATTATCCACTATCCTGATTGGACTCGTTTTAGTAGTGCCGGCCATCTCGATCATCAAACTAGTTTTCCTGAGGCTTGTTAACTTAAGGGATAGGAATAATGACAATGGCATAATATTGATACTGGACCCCAAATTAGCCAATGCTAATAAGTTAGAGTTACCAATTGTGCATGGAACGACGAAGTTCTCTGTGCTATCCTCCTTTTTTGGTAATTGGCAAGACATTTCTTGACAGGGCTTGGTTTCTTCTTGCAAAAGAATTTTTTTACAGAAGCTTTTGTCATCATCTTCCGCGAAAACTGCCTTGCATGCCCCTATGGTCTTCTCGCTTTATTTGATCACATTTTTTATGGATGTTATCGGCCAAACTCAATCATTCATGCAAGATTTTTGAGAGACTCGTCATGGTTAGCGAGGCTCTTGTTAGTGGCTTCTTGAAAGTTTTTTAGCCATTCATCTTGCTCTCCTTATTTCTTCCTTGAATCTTCAAGATACTTGTTGATGGTTTCTTCAAGTCTCGATCTTCTTTCCCCATAAGGTGGCCGATTGTATCCTGATGGCCCTGTACGATAACCGTTACTATTGTACCCTTGGAATGGTCTACCTCCCCATATTTCACCTCTTCAGT
This sequence comes from Artemisia annua, assembly GCA_014162995.1. Lineage (NCBI taxonomy): Eukaryota > Viridiplantae > Streptophyta > Magnoliopsida > Asterales > Asteraceae > Artemisia > Artemisia annua. The sequence goes on from LBNU01003421.1 coordinate 180,671, forward strand.
TTTTCCATCGTCCTCTTTCAAAGGACAATCTCTAGCCAAATGTGGTCCTTCACAAATCTCGCAACCAACTTGAATAGCGTGAACATTCTCCTTGAGCTTCTTCATGTCACGCCCCAAGCTTTCGAGTTTGTTGATGATTAGGGTAATTCCATCCGAATTTCCAGCAATGCTCCTACTACTTCCACCTTCGTGCCACTTTTGAGAGTGGTCCGCCATGTCTTCAATAACCTTTAAGGCTTGAGCAGGGGTCATACCAGGGATTGGTCCCTGAGAATCTAACATTTGGCGAGTGGAGATATTGATCCCTTTGTAAAAAATTGTTGGCATAAATATTACGATATTTAATATAAAAATCCTCTTCATGTTTTGATGATAACAAATATGTAAGTTACAACACATAACGTAAAGTGCTTAAGTTACTTGTGATCACAAATCATCTATGCATTCATACGTCAACATCTCAACGTTTCGAGTATGCTTCAACAATCACTTAAGGTATGAATAAACAAATGTCTAATACATTTTATGATCAAAGGGATTTTATTTAAACATTACAAAGTTTATAAAATGTTATGAACATCTTATATATTTTTAAAAAACAATTTTGGTAATTAAAGGAAAATGTTTAATTCATAACAAATATATAAATTCAAATTTTTAACCAAAATCAGTTAGGTTTTCACCAAATAAACTTTCACCAGAAAGAGACAAAAAAATCAAGCCGTTACAGGAGGGCGACCACCTTAATTGTAAGGGCGGCCACCTTAATTTTAAGGGGGCCGGCACGCTCCTGTTGTCAGATTCTTTTGCTTATAAATACTGGCTCATTTCTGCTATTTTTTCTAACCTTTTGCACGAAAATTTTCAGTCCCAATCCTTTCTAAAAATCCTTCTAAATCCTTTGATCATAAAATTATAAGCTTTTGTTTCAAGTGATTCAATCCTTCACCACTCAAAGTGCAAGAGAAGAATACTTCTTATCATCAAGTCAAAGAAGTATTAGAGTTTAGTTAGTATTGATGTGAAGTTGTAGAAATAAGTTATGTAAGTATATGTAATAAGTAGATCAAGATGATCTTACTTGGTAGTGAATCAATAGGTGAGTAAGAAGAGGTGTGAAGAAGTAGTAGGGTGAAGAAGTCATGTAGTTGTGAAGATGTAGTAGTGTGAAGAAGACATGTAGTCGTGGAGAAGTAGTGGTGTGAAGAAGTAGTGTAGTTGCGAAGAAGTAGTGGTGTGAAGAAGTCGTGTGTAGAAGTTGTGTAGTGATCGAAAGCGTGTACGGTTTTCTCCGCCAAAAGGGAGCTTGTTGAGTAGTGTTGTGAACTCTCGAGTAGGTGACTCAGGGAGTGGAGTAGGGCAAGGAAGGTGTCCTTGTAGCCGAACCACTATAAATCTTCGTGTCCGGTTTGCATCTCCTTTCTCTTATCTCTTTTCATTTATTCTTGCATTTATCGCTTTATATCTATCCTTGCCTATGTGTTTTAGTTGTTGCTTATATTGTTGTGATGTTGATCGTGTTGTAGATAGAAGTTAATATTCTGATAGGATGTATAATTATATGATATGGTCTAATGGACGTAGATGTATTATTCACACTTCTCATGTTGAATTTAACTTAATCGATAATTTGATACAAAACATTTTAATATTTTAAAAGGAAAACATATTCACATAAAGATCAACCAAAGCTCTATTCATAAAACTAAGTTTTGAAAACAAATCCAAAAGCACACATATATAATTGATCATATTGATTATATGTTGTTTTTATAAAAAACTCTAATTGAAGGTTTTCAAATATACATTGAACAAATTAAAAAGAGGTAAAATTATTCAACCCCCCCCCTCCTTCTAGTTTTCCACAATTGGTACTAGAGCCACGTCGCTCTAATTTTCAAAACAAATGGTTTTAAAAATTGAGTACGATCCATGTATCAAATTATCCATTAAGGAGGATTAAATATGAAAAGTGTTTTGTTGATTAACTTGTATTAGTTTTGATGTTATATACACTAATTATACTAGCTTGAAATAATATTATGTTTAAAATAAGTGTTATATGTCCGGTATCAAAATCAGAAAGTTACACACCTTTCCGAAAAGTCAGAAAACAATTTTTTACAAAAAATGCATTTTTGAAGTAATAGATGGGCGCCCACCTTAATTATCTGGGCGGCCTGGGCGGTCCCCTTAAATATTTAAGGGGCTGTCTGTCTGTTCGTCAGTTTTTCAGAAACTTTGAAAAATCATATAAAATTAACCGTAACTCCGTAGAAGTCGTGTCACCCGGCGTTTTAAAGGTAATTGAGTCTACTTTCATTTAAAATACTTAAAAATAATCATTTCAAAGTTAAATTTTTCAGAAAGGCAAAATACGACACGGTGGTCAAAAATTTGTGTCTTGTTTTAACATAAAAATTGTATTTTACCTTTTCCTTCAATTCGGGCATTCCTAGTTGCTATATCTTTGACAATTTAAGTATTCATATTTTTAAAATATTGATCTTTAAAATGGGGAGGAAACTATTTTCTTTTCAAATAAAATCGAGGTATGTAAACATTATTGTATATAATACACAAAACGACAAGTGCTTTTATGTGAACTTCATTTTGTCTTAATTTGTTAATAGAGTACATTAGATGATTGGTGCTATTTGAATTTTAGCTAATTGTATATCTAAGCATATGTGTCCTATTAGTTTATAGCTAGTTTTCCAGTTTATACTTAACTAGATCTTATGCTAGTTTTCTTGCATTAGGGTTGCTATATTATGCTTGCATTGCATATAGGTATAGATGGCTTAATGTTACTCAAACATCTTGTAAATGAGTTAAATCTAGTCACCTAAATATTTCAAACAATTTAATCTATTCTCAACAACACACTTAAATATTTTTAACAAATTACCTTGTTTTACCTCAGGTTGTTTAAACAAGAGTAATTGGATCATTTTAAAACATTAGTAGTTATATAAAAGAAAAAGTATTTTCAAAATCTAAGTGTGCTCATTATACGTAACAATGAATAATATTTCACATAAACAAAACATATAACAATCATGAAATAAAAAGTCAACTTTCAATCATTCACTAACCTCACTCATAAATAATCTTAGAATTAATGGAACACACTATCAAAATGTCTATTTATTTTAAATGAGTGTTCGTGAGGGTCAAGAAAGATCTTGATATTATATCAATTCAATATTCAAATTATGGTTGACATATTTATTAAATCTAATTGACATGTTTTTAAGTGTGGACAAGAAATTGGATTGTTATTTGTTTAGTTTTAAGATTATATCAAATTAAAACAAAAGATATAGTCTTGAATCTACATACTCAATCACACTCGATCGATATGAAAATAATAAAATCCTTTTCCAAGAAGATAAGAATATGCATCGGATCATAACTCACACTTGTGAATATGGTGTCATATTGAGTCTACTTGTTCAATAGTTGTGTTCCAAATATTTAGCAAATATACGCATAAAATACACAATGAAGTAGGATTGACAACTTGGATGTTTCGTCCGAAATATTCAAACAATTTACATTGCAGTGCAATGGATAAATGTGTCATCTCCAAAAAACCAAACATGAGCAAACTAACAACATTTGTAGACTTTGCTTACACTACTTAAAATCATCACTCCAAGCTAAAATACATATTTAAGAATAATACACACTATATATTCTATGAATGTTATTTTCTTTGTAGCATGAATGGTTGTGTTACAAGATAATACACTACACATTCCTTTATGAAAAAATATAAGTTATTAGAACTGAAAAATAAGTTGTCACAATGCATAAACAAGTAAAAGTCATTTTTTAATACTAGTTAAATTATGGTATATAACATTCGCAAAAATCAAAGAAAATAATATTTGTTTAAGAATATATAAGTGTCTAGTTTTAATATCATTAGAGAATCAAAAAATCATTTAAGATAAATAATCTTAATGAGATTCATTTCACAAGATATGCTAAGAAGCATTCTTCAATCAAGCACATTTATTAAATCAAGTAATATGTCATTAAAACAAAACAACCGATAAATCATAAACAAAATATTAAAACATTTTGTTTACTCTTATCTAAACATGCAACACGTCTCTATTAGAATCGTGAGTAAAATATATCATCTAGATTTACCTTCATAAAAACATGATGTTTGAGTCACTTAAGCCAAGTATTTGTGAACCAAGCAAACTTCATATTTGGTACCCTTCATTAGGTAAATTTAGGAACTCAATTTCTTCTAAAAAGAGAATGACTACTGGAGAATCTATAGACTAGAAATTCAATTTAACCTAACGGTTGAATTGCTTCTATGTGAGAAGTTGGGTGTGTGTTACCCGTAAAAATGGTCGTGTTTAGCCTGAATTGAGCACCACTAGTAATAGTCTTATACTGATTCTCCAACTTGATTAAATTGTTTTTTTCCTAAATATAACTAACGTTAGTTTACATTTATGAACTTTGTTTCTCACTATAGTTTTTCATTCCTAAATTTATGGCATCTCGCATATATGAAATTTGAAGATGTTTACTTGCTCGTATGTTATTTGATTATATACCTTCGTAATTATTTGCTTGGTTGTTGAATGCATGTTTATTATAATAGTTTCTATCTTTCTCTAACTATTTTAATATGATATACTTTAAGATATCTATATAATACATGCTTAAAAGCTTTTACATGCTTAATTCTATATGTCTCATCATTCCTAGGATATTTTTCTTGTCCTTCAAATTTATACCCTTATTTCATGAGAACCTTAGGTGTCCTAGAGTCTCCATGCATACTCACTCCCCTATTCATGTTACACTTTAAGTCCGGATGAGCACGTTTTAATGGGAAGGGAAAACACACTCAAACCTCATAACCTTTACACACTCAAACCTCATAACCTGTACCCACCCATATCTTTCTACCTTACACTCAAAACCTCATAACCTTTACACACTCAAACCACCAAAGTGAAATGAAAAACCAAGTCATTCCTTCCATGAACATCGCTCTTTCACTCTCACCAATCACACCACTTGATACTCATTTCCCATCCTCACCAATAATTCCATCTAGTCATCCTCAGAAAAAGATTCAACCATGTAACCATTCCCTACACTCTACAAAGCGTGTCATCACCACTACAACTTAACCCATGAAGGTCAAACCATAATTCATGATACACAAACCTCATGTTCACTCAAATGAACCCTTTCACAAACCACATCATAATAACCAACCATCCATCTCATTACCCAAATACACCTTCATCCTTGCTCCCAAAAATACACCTTCATCTCACCCTTCACCTCCAACACACATCACCATAATCCACCATGGATTCACCAAAAACTTCCATTTCCAAAACATCAAAGAAACAAAAGATCCTCATCATCACTCCTAAACAACTCTTCATTGACTTAACCAAAGATGACAACACAACCCCATCACCTCAACCTCATTGCTCATCTCCTAGTGCACCAAATGCACCATCCAAAACACCCTCCACTCATGGAACATCCTCTTCTTCCATACCTTCATCCTCATCCATCAATGACTACCTAAACTCACAAATGTTTCCACCACCAAAAGTATCACCACCACTTTCTACCAACTCACATGCTACTCATATGTTGCATGTCCAAACATCCATTCCAAATAAAAACCACACTCCACCATCATCACCTTATTTTGATCACTTGAAGTTCATTGAAGAACTTAAAGAAGCCCATGAGCTAAGTGCTCTTCTTGCTTTACACCTTGCTCAACACAACTTGGATCAATCCCCTTCTAGCTCACCTTCATCAGCCCACAACTTGAATCAAGTTGAAAAACATGTTAACAATTGTCCTTGTTGTATCTTTCTCCAAAAACAAACCATTGCCTTAAATGAGCATTTCTCTTGGATTGAGTACCTTCTCACTAGATCTCATCCAACACCTCCACTAGTACAACACTTTAATCCTCAATCAACCTCCTCCGCTCCAAACTCTCCACCTCCAAACTCTCCACCACCAAACTCTCCAACATCCATGAACCCAAAAATATACCTCCATTAATCCAACTTCCTTACCCTCACTCAACCACCTCATTTCACATATCCACCTTTGGTCGTCAACCAACAAAACACCTAAAAGAAAAAAGAAAAATCAAATTCCCAATCATCCACCTTTGTCAAACAATATATTTGTCAACCTTGTGCCATCACCTCCCATTCCATTCACGCTCATCCTTCCTTATTCTTCTACGTTCTTAAAAGAACGTACCATTCTCATCTTCACTCTAATTGAGCTAGAAAAACAATAATTGCATGTGTCATATTTTTAGTTCATATACCTTAGACATCCATATCTTATTCCCCAATAAGTGTCATGCATATATCTATCATCATCATTATGTATATGTGAATTCTTTTTCAACTAACTTTGCCTTGTAGCACTCTTCCGTTACTTGATTTCTTGGTGCCTCGAATAAGGGGGAGCATTGGTGATGTGTATTACATCCCTATCTATATAATTTTTTCTTTGCAGGAAACTAACCCTTGATGCAGGTTAAAAGTTTCCAATTTATTTGATCCATGGATTCGCTAGAGTCATGTTTTAGAGGTTGATATTATCAAGGCTTCACTTACGATGATGCAAGCGAGTATTTCAAGAATTGAAGTATATTTGAAGTCTCGTCTAGGAGTCCACCTTTTTGCTTGAAAAAAAGGGGGAGAAGAAGTGTAAACAAGTAACTTATACATTTTACTATGAGTTATAGTTTACATAGTTTGTCATCATCAAAAAGGGGGAGATTGTTGGCATAAATATTACGATATTTAATGTAAACATCCTCTTCATGTTTTAATGATAATAAAGATGTAAGTTACAACACATAACGTAAAGTGCTTAAGTTACTTGTGATCACAAATCATCTATGCATTCATACGTCAACATCTCAACGTTTCGAGTATGCTTCAACAATCACTTAAGGTATGAATAAACAAATGTCTAATACATTTTATGATCAAAGGGATTTTATTTAAACACTACAAAGTTTATAAAATGTTATAAACATCTTATATATTTTTGAAAAACAATTTTGGTAATTAAAGGAAAATGTTTAATTCATAACAAATATATAAATTCAAATTTTTAACCAAAATCAGTTAGTTTTTCACCAAATAAACTTTCACCAGAAAGAGACAAAAAAATCTGGCCATTACAGGAGGGCGGCCCCCTTAATTTTAAGGGGGCCGGCCACCATTTAAAGGGGCCGGCACGCTCCTGTTGTCAGATTCTTTTGCCTATAAATACTGGCTCATTTCTGCTATTTTTCCTAACCTTTTGCACGAAAATTTCCAGTCCCAATCCTTTCTAAACATCCTTCTAAATCCTTTGATCATAAGATTATAAGCTTTTGTTTCAAGTGATTCAATCCTTCACCACTCAAAGTGCAAGAGAAGAATACTTCTTATCATCAAGTCAAAGAAGTATTAGAGTTTAGTTAGTATTGATGTGAAGTTCTAGAAATAAGTTATGTAAGTGTATGTAATAAGTAGATCAAGATGATCTTACTTGGTAGTGAATCAATAGGTGAGTAAGAAGAGGTGTGAAGAAGTAGTAGGGTGAAGAAGTCATGTAGTTGTGAAGATGTAGTAGTGTGAAGAAGACATGTAGTCGTGGAGAAGTAGTGGTGTGAAGAAGTAGTGTAGTTGCGAAGAAGTAGTGGTGTGAAGAAGTCGTGTGTAGAAGTTGTGTAGTGATCGAAAGCGTGTACGGTTTTCTCCGCCAAAAGGGAGCTTGTTGAGTAGTGTTGTGAACTCTCGAGTAGGTGACTCAGGGAGTGGAGTAGGGCAAGGAAGGTGTCCTTGTAGCCGAACCACTATAAATCTTCGTGTCCGGTTTACATCTTCTTTCTCTTATCTCTTTTCATTTATTCTTGTATTTATCGCTTTATATCTATCCTTGCCTATGTGTTTTAGTTGTTGTTTATATTGTTGTGATGTTGATCGTGCTGTAGATAGAAGTTAATATTGTGATAGGATGTATAATTATATGATATGGTCTAATGGACGTAGATGTATTATTCACACTTCTCATGTTGAATTTAACTTAATCGATAATTTGATACAAAACATTTTAAGATTTTAAAAGGAAAACATATTCACATAAAAATCAACCAAAGCTCTATTCATAAAACTAAGTTTTGAAAACAAATCCAAAAGCACACATATATAATTGATCATATTGATTATATTTTGTTTTCATCAAAAACTCTAATTGAAGGTTTTAAAATATACATTGAACAAATTAAAAAGAGGTAAAATTATTCAACCCCCCACCCCTTCTAGTTTTCAACAAAATTGTTGACCACTTGTTGCTTGTTGAGATCATGAGTAGGGCACTTGTATAAAAGATCATTGTACCTATCACAAGTTTGGTACAATGTTTCATCTCCATCTTGCTTGAAGTTGTGAATATCTTCAAGCTGCTTTGCCGTCCTAGAAGGAGGGCAATATCTTTGAATGAAATGCTTCTTAAGGAGAGTCCAAGTGTTAACAGTCCCGGCTGGTAACCTATCGATCCATCTCTTGGCTCATCCGGTCAATGTCATAGGGAATACTCTGAGCATTATCGCATCATAAGATACTCCCGGAATGTTGAACAAACTAACAATGTAGAGAACATTGTCAATGTGTTCGTGAGCATATTCCGTCTTGCTTCCTGAGAATGGGTCTTTTCACAATTCCCTTATGAACTGATTCTTGATTTCAAACTGCACGTCATCCCCAATAGCTGGCCTAACCAAACCAGGCCCTTGCTCTTCCCGTGTGAGAGCCAAATATTCTTCGAGCGTGAGGTTTTCAATATCAACTTCTGCCATGGTACCTGAAACTTAAAAATGATCGTGAGAAACTGAAAATAAAAATTAAAATTGCAAACTTAAATAAAATCCTAATAGCTCCCCGGCAGCGGTGCCAAAAATTTGATGCAAGTTTTACCGACTAGGTTTTAATATTTATAAAGTTGCTCATTTACCTAAGTTCTACCTAATGCATTATCGGGTAGTGTACCCGGTCGTGTGAGGTATACCTAGTTGGTAAAGCCGAGGTCGTCCCAAGAGCTATGTGTGTGGAGTCTATCTAAGTTTAGTGTCACGTTTAAAACGTGGTTTATGTTAATAGAGATTAATTGACTAATAAAAGTTAATAACAAAACAAGTAAATAAATAGAAGAGAATCAGTAGGGACAAGCAATGTTAACCTAATTAATACTCTTGTTATTATTATGATTATTTTTCTATCAAGTGCATCCTATCGTTTCGTCTGGGTTATATACATTCAGGATCAGAGGGTTAAATCACCTAAATCTATCTTACACCTTATCCTATTCCCGCCTATTGTAAAGACGAGAGTTCATCGGTCGGCGTGAACCTACAAAGACGCAAGAGTCATTAAGTACCTCTACTAACTTGGACAAGTCTAGCGGGATGCGGGTATTGGTCACATCTTACACCCCCTCTAGCTTCTTTAAGCATATCGCATTGGTAGGTGGTCCTAGGGTTAATTCGCACATGTATGGTGATATTTCTATCACCAAGTCACATCCTCATTGGCTTGGGTCTTAGGGTTAATTCACCAAGCCTCTAAGGGACTACCAATATGTTGACAAAATAATGCAAAAAAACGTTATTTATATTTTTCGATATCTCTACGTTTTGACGATCACAAAATGTAAAATCATTAAACGTAAGATTACTACGTAAACAAGTATTAAGCTAGTTTATACCATTATATCCAACTTAATCACTTAAGGTATGAATAAACAAGTGCTTAATACATCTCATGATCAAAGAGGTATTTAATTAATTATCACAAAGTTTATTTAATTATATAAACATATTATATATTTTTGAAAAACAATTTTGGTAATAAAGAAAAATGTTTTAATCATACTAAATATATGAATTCAAATTTTTAACCAAAATCAGTTAGTTTTTCACCAAATAAACTTTCCCCACTAAAGACAAAAAAATCTGGCCGTTACAGCTGGGCGGCCCCCTTAATTATAAGGGGCGGCCCCCTTAATTTTAAGGGGGCCGGCCACAATTAAGGGGACCGGCCACGCTCCTGTGTCAGAAAATGTCAGAATTTTTCTCCTATAAATACCACCTTAATTCTGGTGTTTTTCCTCACCTCTTGCACGAAAATTTTCAGATCTAAATCTCACTAAACATCTACCAAAACCCTTTGATCATTAGATTACTAATCCTTGTTTCAAGTGATTCAATCCCTCATCATCCATCTTCATCCAAAGTGCAAGAGAAGAGTACTCCTTCAACATCTAGTTAAGAAATATTGTAGATTTGTGAATATAATCTAGTATTTGTGTAAATTATCTGTAAAGAGTAGATTTAGGTGTGCTAGGTGTGAATAGAAGTTGTGAAGTATTAGTAGTGTTGTGAAGAAGAAGTAGTGGTGTGAAGATCTAGAGCTAAGTAGTGAAGAAGTTGTGTAGTGAAGAAGTTGTGAAGAAGTTGTAAAGAAGTTGTGGTGTGTACAAGTAGTGTAGAAGTTGTGAGATTGGTTCTAGCTAGGATTAGGACCCGACATTTAGCTTTGTGTCGTTAAGCCGGTGTAAGCAAAAGTTGTGTAAGGTTTTCTCTGCCATAAGGGAGCTTGTTGACATAGTGAAGAAAACTCTCGAGTAGGTGACTCGGGGAGTGGAGTAGGATAAGGAAGGTGTCCTTGTAGCCGAACCACTATAAATCCTTTGTCTCGCGGTTAGATCTTTCCATCTCTAACTTATTACTTAGTTTACTTACTTACATCTCGTATAGCTATAATTGTTTATATTATGCATGTGTTGATTTACATACTTAGCTTACATCATTATTATTTTTCATACATTGATAAAGTTGTTCATATCGTTCAAGACTTGAGTTCACATAAAATCGAATCAAAGTTTTAAAAGCAATCGACGTTTTAAAACTAAACTAAGTTTTCAAAAACAAAGTTTTTATAACAAACCTAAAAGGACACACATATA
>LBNU01003421.1:197514-249869 GCA_014162995.1 Artemisia annua
CCGTTACAGCTGGGCGGCCCCCTTAATTATAAGGGGCGGCCCCCTTAATTTTAAGGGGGCCGGCCACAATTATGGGGACCGGCCACGCTCCTGTGTCAGAAAATGTCAGAATTTTTCTCCTATAAATACCACCTTAATTCTGGTGTTTTTCCTCACCTCTTGCACGAAAATTTTCAGATCTAAATCTCTCTAAACATCTTCCAAAACCCTTTGATCATTAGATTACTAATCCTTGTTTCAAGTGATTCAATCCCTCATCATCCATCTTCATCTAAAGTGCAATAGAAGAGTACTCCTTCAACATCTAGTTAAGAAGTATTGTAGATTTGTGAATATAATCTAGTAGTTGTGTAAATTATCTGTAAAGAGTAGATTTAGGTGTGCTAGGTGTGAATAGAAGTTGTGAAGTATTAGTAGTGTTGTGAAGAAGAAGTAGTGGTGTGAAGATCTAGAGCTAAGTAGTGAAGAAGTTGTGTAGTGAAGAAGTTGTGAAGAAGTAGTGAAGAAGTTGTGGTGTGTACAAGTAGTGTAGAAGTTGTGGTGTGTTGTGAGATTGGTTCTAGCTAGGATTAGGACCCGACATTTAGCTTTGTGTCGTTAAGCCGGTGTAAGCAAAAGTTGTGTAAGGTTTTCTCCGCCATAAGGGAGCTTGTTGACATAGTGAAGAAAACTCTCGAGTAGGTGACTCGGGGAGTGGAGTAGGGCAAGGAAGGTGTCCTTGTAGCCGAACCACTATAAATCATTTGTCTCGCGGTTAGATCTTTCCATCTCTAACTTATTACTTAGTTTACTTACTTACATCTCGTATAGCTATAATTGTTTATATTATGCATGTGTTGATTTACATACTTAGCTTACATCATTATTATTTTTCATACATTGATAAAGTTGTTCATATCGTTCAAGACTTGAGTTCACATAAGATCGAATCAAAGTTTTAAAAGCAATCGAGGTTTTAAAACTAAACTAAGTTTTCAAAAAAAAAGTTTTCATAACAAACCTAAAAGGACACACATATAATTTATCATATAGTTGTTTTTATCCTTAACTCTAATCAAAGGCTTTTCGAACAAACAATTGAATAAACTCGAATCAATTTATTGAAACCAAGCTTTTGTATAAATTAAAAAGACGTAAAACTATTCAACCCCTTCTAGTTTTCCACACAATACTCAACACTACCAAAACTAGAGTGTCCTAAGACTAGCCAAGAAAGTATACAAACAAGACGATAATAGATGCATAGAAAACCTAATCATAAAAATAACAATTTCATAACAAGGCTAACATCAAGAGGTGTTTAGCCACTCATATTCATAATTACAGTAAAACAAGAGTTTAGTATAACAAATGTGAACATGAATTGAATACAAATCAAAGGAATGAATAAACTTATGATAGGTGTGTGAATTCTCCCTTGGAAATGACTTATATGCAGATTGAACTTCGTTCCTCCTGCTCCCTGAGTTTCTCCCAACTTCTGTGTGGTGAAAAGTGAATTAATAAACTCGAAATTAGGGCTGGTATTTATAGGCCCTACTTTGCTACAGCGTAACTGGATGAGTTGCTACGCCGTAGCCTTTGTTAATATCAACTACGCCGTAGCTTGATCAAGTGCTACGGGCGTAGTTTCTTACTTAGATGCTTTTACGGCGTAGTTATTTGGGAAACTACGCCGTAACTTCTTCTTTTGCCACGTGAGTTCTTTACTGCCTCATTTTGGGGTCTACGCCGTAGGTGGAGAGTGGCTACTCCGTAGAGCCCTTTAGTAGATCATTACGCCGTAGTCATGGCTGAGCTACGCCCTAGTCTTCATAAGTACTTGCAAAGGTGTAGGTAGATGAAACCTCTACGCCGTAATTGGTGTAGAATCCGCATACTTCACATATTTTCTTTTTAGTCCTTCCATTTCCACATTTCTTCATTCCTTTGCCCATCTTTGCCCTGAAAACAAAATATAAACGAATAAGAGTATATATCCTAACATATAAATACAAAAGATGAGTAATTAAGGGGGAAATTAACACTTAAATCATGGACTTATTTGATGTTATCAGGGTGTTTCTTTTTTTTATATGGGGAGGGAAGGGTATATAATAATATTTCTTTTGTGCTTGGGCCCACATATTTTCCTTACTTCATCTAAATCCCTAAGGCAAGAAAATGGACATCCTCCCTGATGCAGGTTTTACTGACCAGGTTTTAATATTTATAAAGTCTCGTTTACCTAAGGTCTACCTTTTACGCACTAACGGACAGTGTATCCGGTCGTGTGTGGTATATTTGAATGGTAAAGCCGAGGTCGTCCCAAGAGCTAAGGTGCGGAAATTATCTAAGTCGTGTCACGTTTAAAAGGGGGTTTTGAGTTGAAAGATTAATTAAACTAATAAAAGTAAATGACAAGACAATAAGTAAATAGAAGAAAATCAATAGAGAGGAGTAGTGTCAAGCTAATTACTACTCTTGTTATGATCATGACTAGTTTTCCTATAGGTGCATCCTATCTTATCGTTCGGGGATTCAATATTNTGAGTTGAAAGATTAATTAAACTAATAAAAGTAAATGACAAGACAATAAGTAAATAGAAGAAAATCAATAGAGAGGAGTAGTGTCAAGCTAATTACTACTCTTGTTATGATCATGACTAGTTTTCCTATAGGTGCATCCTATCTTATCGTTCGGGGATTCAATATTCATTTCGGGTCAAATGGTCAAATTCGCCTAGATCTATCTTATACCTTCCTATCCAAAGTTATTGTAAAACCGTGGGTTCATCGGTACGAAGACATAAGAGTCATTAAGTGCCTCTACTAACATGGACAAGACTAACGAATGCGGCTTGGTCAGATCTTACACCCCTCTAACTCCGTTAAGTGTATAGCATTGGTGGGTGGTCCTAGGGTTAATTCGCACATGTATGGTAAGGGAAGGCATCTACGGTTAGCACTTAACCCTTACCAAGTCACATCCTTAGCGGCTTGCTTCCTAGGGTTAATTCCACAAGCCTCTAAGGAACAACCAACGCTAAACACTACGGGAACTAGAGTGTCCCAAGCCTCGCCATGAAAGTAAACAAACAATAGACGATAGATGCGTGGAAAACTAAATCAATATCATAACAATTTCATAACTAGGCTAACACCAAAAGGTGCTTAGCCACTCATGTTCATAATTGCAGTAAAACAAAGTTGAGTTAATACAAATCTAAGCATGAATCGAATACAAAGTAAAAGAATGAAAACACCTATGATCGGTATGTGATTCCTCCCTTGGAAATGACTTGGATGTAGCTAGAACTTTGTTCTCCCTCCTTCCTGAGTTTTTCCCAATGTTGCTGTGGTGAAAAGATGGGAAGTGATATGAAAAACTCGGAATTAGGGTTGGTATTTATAGGCCCGACTATGTTACGGCGTAGCGTATTAGGGTTGTTACGCCGTAACCTTTGCAAATAGTGTTATGCCGTAACTTGATCAAGTGTTACGGGCGTAAAGTCTTGGTGATAAACATCCTACGGCGTAGCAGATAAGGTGGCTACGCCGTAGCTTCTTCCTTGGCCTCGTTAGTTCTTTACTGCCTCAAATGAGATCCTACGTTGTAGCTTGGATAGTTTCCTACTCCTTAGTGTTCTTCAGTAGACTTCTACGCCGTAGCCTGTTGTGGGGTACGCCGTAGTCTTCATAAATTCTTTATTACGCCGTAGGTAGGAGAGCTTCTACGGCGTAGTCTTCGTGAAGCCTTGCTACGGCGTAGGTAGATGAACCTCTACGCCGTAGTTAGTGCAGAATCCATAATTTCCACGTATTTGCTCCAAAGTCCTTCCATTTCCGCTTAAGTTCGTTCTTTTACTCATCTTTACCCTGAAACCAAAATAGGAAGAAATAAGAGTATATATTCTTCATATAAGTAGAAAAGATGAGCATTTTAAGGGGGAAATTAACACTTAGATTGGGGGTAAATTTGATGTTATCAAATATCCCCCCACTTGAACTCTACTTGCCCTCAAGTAGACCTTATTAGAATGATTTTCAAAAAGATATCCCCCAAGAAACTGGAGAATATGAATTTAAAAACTCCCTATGCTAGAATTTATCAAAGCCGAACACCTCACAAAATTGGAACAAACACTCACATCTCTCTCCTAATCTAAGTGTTAATTTTGGGGTGATCACTCAACGCACAGTCATAGAATGTATTCTATCATAGGCTTGGCAGTTACACAAATCTCTACCACTAGAGCTAAGGTCAAAACAATTCTTAAAGGCAATATTGGGTGAACACATATAAGGCTATTTGGGTGTAGCGTTGTTACTAACATACTACGGCAAGGGCGACAAAGGCAATGGTACATGACCGGAACGCCGGGCAAGACACCAATGACTGCTCAAATCCCTCACCTAAGCATGATTCACAACTAAAGGGTAGGATAAAACATGGGATGCACAATAATGGTGTAAAATGAAAAAGAAAACAAATAGTCTTAGCCTATAACCGAGTTGCTACCACTTGCCGTTCATCCAAAGTCCAAGTTTCAAAATGCGAGAATTGGATCATGTAACAAGTGTGTGCCATTAGAGGACGTCATGATGGACACCACACTTGGTCTTCATATTGGTGCTTAAGAACCAACAACTTCATTCTTCAAATATGACCGAAGTGGCCTCTTCGATGCTAAATCTTTCAAAGCTCTTATTACGGTGCTATACAAGGGTGCACCAAAGTTAATATATCTACATACGGAAATTCACATTTTTTTTAGAATATCTATAACTGTTGGATCGATATACTCTGACCAAACTAACTATGTAGCTTGTAAGGGTTTAGTAATCTTTGATAAATCCTAAACTACTAACAATGAAACACTGAATAACTCTGTTAAGTATGCGGAATCTACTTCAACAAAGCTAAGAAGAATTATCAAAGAACTTTGATTATATTAAAACTTTGAACCTGCTTTGATACACAGATTCACTAACAACCCTACTAACTCTAATATCGAACTTGCATATATCTCTAAAAATCATATCTTACTAATGCCAACCTAGGGATCCTTTTATAGGCATAAGGAAAACCCTAGTCGGTTTACAATACTTGAACGACAAGTAAACTAACTCTAACTTAGAACATTCTAGATTTACACAATAATCCTTAACTGTTTTGCATAATTTGCATGTCAGTCCTTTTACATTAGCAGCACTTTGACTTGTTTCCATTCGAGCAGTACTTTGACTTTATATCTTCAGCAGTACTTTGACTTTAAACTTCAGCAGTACTTTGACTTTCACCAGTACTTAGACTTTATATCCCAACAATCCTCCCCTAACTTGAATTCTACTTGCTTGATTTCAAGTTTCTTTGTCTTCCTCTTTAATCCATGCCATATTACTTTAGCATCTTTGTCTTCAATGAAAGATTGTAACTTTATCATCTGTCTTGTACTATCCATGTGACTCCAAACTTTAACATCTTTGTCTTGTACTTACTATGTTTGTTTAGTCATCATCAAAGTGATCTTTGTCAGCAATAGCAACCTTTATCTTCAATCTTTATCTTCACAGCAACTTAATCTTTTCAGCTACTCAGCAACATATGACAAAATGTACATCATATCATAAAGTTTCAGTCTATTCTCATCACATCCAGGTGTATAAACTCCTGTGAGAGGTGAATCATTGAAAATTAATGGATTTTGATGTCTCTTTACCAAAGCCATTAACTCTGGAGTAGCCAATGTTTAGGTTAGTAAACCATGGTACATTGATAACCATATTATTTTTAGCAAATCATCAGCTATCAATGGATTTGTTTAGTCTTTACCAAGAGCCGTTTGCTTTTGGACTAGTTAGTTCTTTTAGTACGATCACTACCAAGGTGAACTAATTACCAAACAAATGGATTTTCCACAGCCTTTACCACAAGCCATTATCTTGTGGGCTAGCCAACTCTTCACTATTTCAGATATGGTGAGTTGAAAACCATACAATTTTTAGTAAATTGTCAACTAAAAACAGATTTGATTATCACATCAGAGTCGTACCCTCATGATGAGTCAATTTCTTTCTTGTCTGTTAAACATGGTGAGTTGAATACCATTTGTTATGTAGTACAAGTACTAACACCATGTGTTTCTCAAAACAATTTGTTGCTGTAAATTTTTGCTTCAAAAAGTATTTTGCACTTTAGAAAAATTGCTATTTTATTAAGGACTTTACTGGTTTTTGACTGTAAGAAGTACTTTGGTAAAGTACTGTTGTCCAGCAGTACTTTTAAATAAAGTACTTATTATTCAAAAAATATAAACAATAAAGATCATACCAGAAATCATGCATTATCATCTGCTAAAGTTGCCCAGTTGATGAACAACTTAATGACCATGAGAGCTGTTTCATTTTCATACTCAACTTCCATACGATGTTCTAGCATTCTGACCATCAGATCTCTTGAAAGAGGATATCTCCTTTCTGCTAGCATGTGAACCATGGTACCGTCTTCTAACTCTAAGACATGTACTCCACATGATTCAAAGAATCTCCAGCTTTGAATCTCCCAAACTTCTTGATTTTTCCAAATATCATCAGTGCTTGTCTCTTCAGTCTCCCAAATCGTTGTAAGATCACCCAGCAAAACTACACCTATTCCTTTAAGTGAAATATGTTCAAAATGAGCTTGTATTTGCTGGTATAGATGGAGTAAATCTTCTCTTTCAATTAAATACAATATGTCCCACAACAAATTAAATGCTCTGAAGCTTTCATCTTCTCTGTGGAAAACAAAGTAATCTCCATCTTTCTTAGATTCCACAACTTCTAATGCAGATATCTTGGATTTTGTCTCAGTAGCTTCTTTTGACTTGGGATGTTCAAAATCAACAACCCTTAGATAATTCCTCAGCTCATCAACTGTATTTGTTCTCAATTCCACTGTCTCTTTGAACTTCTTTGATGGTTGTGCTTCAGTTGTTGTTCTCTTTCTTATATTTCTAGCATCTATTATCTGTTTTGCTTCATCAGTATCAAATCCAATAATATTATCAACTTGTTGTTGATAAGATTCTCTTACAGCATCATAGAGATCTTTCATCTCTATATATGTCAACTTCACTAAGCCTTTATAACCTCGACCCTTCAGGTAACTCATCATAGCATTTCTTTCTTTAGCAATGCCCTGTGATTTTCTTGGTCCAATAATCTTTTCTTTAACAACTAACTTTTCTGATCTCTGCACTTCAGCATCTAACTCAGCCTGTAATATTCTAGCAGCTTCTTCACCTTTAGCTTCCTGAATAGCTCTTAAGTCTGCTAAAGTAATCTTCTTTTTCTTTTTCTTTTTCTTTTCTTCTACTAAGATTCCTTTTCCTTTATCCTTTGGATCCAACTCTTGAGTAGGTTGAGAAGAAGGCTGTGAGACTTGTGATTGTTGAACTCCAGAAATGCTAATTCCTCTAGGTCTTGAGATACTTAGCAACATATCAGCAATTGTCTCTTCATCACTATTACCAGGTTTCTCTTGCTGAATTAGATTAGAAGTACCAGCTTCTTCATGAATAATAGTTGATGGACCAGCTTCTTGCTCAAAATCTAAAATTCTTGGTGTAATAAGATTCTGTCTAAAAGTACCTTGAGCAGTATCTTGAACACCAGTTCTTTGAGCTTGATCAGCTTCTTTCTTTGAGTCTTCAAGAATTTCAGCATCTTTATTGACATTAAGCTCAGCATCTTTATTGACATTAAGCTCAACATCTTCATTCAGATTCTCATTCTCCAAATTCCTCCCCAGTGTAAATGAAGAATGCTTCTTGAGCTTCTTTTTCTTAGGCTTAGAAACTGACTTCTGACCACTCTTCTTTTGAGATTTAACCCATAGTCTGTGATGTTTAACTAGTGGCCATATAAATCTCTTTAACCTCTTGAACTTATTCTTCAATTTCAACATCTGTGCAGCTTGATCATCATAAGCCTTCTTCAATCTCCTTAATTCTCTTGTTAAGGCATAATTGTCTAGCACTCCTTCAGCAGCTTCATCAGCTATTACTCCCTCATCTCCTCTAGATGTTTGAGACCCATTGTGGAAGTATAATCATTGGGAGATGGTGGTTGATGCTCACCTTGCTCTGAGTCTTCTTAGGCAGTACCTTGCAGAGAAGCAGTACTTTCCTTTTGAGCAGTATGTTGTGAAGATTCTTGAGCTGGTGATTTAATAGGTTGAGAAGCAGTTCTTTCACTTGAAACTGGATGCTCAGCACGTTCAGAAGCTGATGACTCCTCTTGCTCTTGTTCTGCATCTCTTACAGCTTGTGCAACCTCTAATATATGAGCTGTCAAAGGTGTATTCCTCCCAGAGAACTTGGCACTGTGTTTAGCCATGAATGTAAACACCTTTGCAGGTTGAACTATAGCTGGTAAGAAGCTTGGAGGTTTAGGAACATTCTCAAGCTGTTTGTTCAAGAATATTTGAACAAATCTGGGGTACATCAAGAATGGTGAACCATTTTTGATATTATCATGCATACCACTAAGAATCATGAATGAAAAGTTAAATGGTTGATTGGTAGCAAGACCCACTAATGCAGAAGCAATGGTTTGATTGAATTGTTCCCAAGCAGTACTTTTAGAACTCAAAGTAGAACATGAATTAAGTATTTCCAGTGTGGATTGAACAAGGGTTTCTGAAAAGTAAGCTTATTAAGATCACCTTCATATCCAATATCCCTCATTGTATCCCACAACACTTGTCTATCAAAACGAACAGTTCCATCTTCATCATTAAACAATAAATCTTCCCTTATAGAAGCCTCAGTGATCCTTATTTGTCTTCCAGCAACAGTAGCGTCCAAGGACCAATTATGTCTGGATTGACCAAGAGAGCATAGTTAATTGAAGACCCAGTTAGGAAATCAATTATAGCATGAAAATCTACATTCTTCGGTGTTTTATCCAAATTGGCAATCATGTTGTGTTTATTGCAAGTTGGACGAGTAGCCATTGATGATGTGTGTGAAAGAATTAATGGATTTGCAAAGTAGGTTTTGATGAGAAGAGTTGGTGTGAAAGAATGAATGGATGGATAAGAATAAATATGAGAGTAAAAACCGGTAGGGTTAGTTATTTATGGGTAAGATTTAAAATCAAAGCCCAATAAATGTTGATACCGTTATTTTTGGCAGTTATACCTTCCCAATTGAGCAAATTGGCTTTTACCCCATACTTTTTACCGTTGGGACAGTACATTCCACGTAACAGTACTTTCCACGTAAGCAGTACTGTTGTAAGCAGTACTTTCAATAAACTCCAAGCAGTACTTTCCATCCTTGTTTCAAATAGACACACCAGAGTAAAAACCTCAGAGAGCATTGTATTGCCTCCCCTCAAACAATGCATAGGACTTATACTTACCAATACTAAGTCCTCCCCTCAAATGTAGCTTAATAATTAATCATACCAATACTCACCACCAAGTGTTTGAATCTTGAAACATCAAAACCCTTTGTGAGTAAACCAGCTACATTGTCATCTGTGTGTACCTTGACAACATTAATGAGCCTGTGCTCATAACAATCTCGAATAAAGTGATGCCTAATCTGAATATGCTTGGTCTTGGAATGGTAAACTGGATTCTTCACAATACAAATTGTACTCTCATTGTCAATGTTGATAGGAGTATTCTTGAAATTGAATCCATAGTCCAAGAGTTGATTTTGCATCCACAATACTTGTCCACAACAACTTGCAGCTGCAACATATTCTGCTTCAGTAGATGATGTTGCTGCAATTGTTTGTTTCTTACATTGCCATGAAACTAATCTTCTTCCAAGATATTGGCACCCTCCAGTGGTTGATCTTCTATCAAAATTATCACCTGCATAATCACTATCTGAAAAAGCTTCCAAGTGAAAAGGTGACTCCTTAGGATACCACAATCCTAACTTAGGTTGATGCTTGAGATAACTAAAAATCCTTTTGACTGCATTCATGTGAGAAACTTTGGGTGAGACCTGATATCTTGCACATAAGCATACAGCAAACATAATGTCAGGTCTAGATGCAGTTAAGTACATAAGACAACCAATCATTGATCTGTAAAGCTTAACATCCACTGGTTCTCCATCTTCATCTTTTCCCAATGAATTTGTGGATTTAATGGGTGTGGTGACTGGCTTCATTGCACTGAGGTTAAACTTCTTAAGAATGTCAGTGACATACTTATCTTGACTAATGAAAATACCAGTACTTGATTGTTTAACTTGAAGCCCTAAAAAGAAAGTTAATTCACCCATGGAACTCATTTGAAATTCTTGTTGCATGAGCTTCTCAAATTCTTTCACCATAGACTGTTTTGTGGCTCCAAATATAATATCATCTACATAAACTTGAACAAGCATGATATCTTTCTTGTCTCTTTTGATAAACAAAGTCTTATCAATTGCTCCTCTTCTGTAACCATGTTGCAATAGAAAAGTGGAGAGTCTTTCATACCAAGCTCTGGGAGCTTGATGAAGGCCATACAGTGCCTTAACAACTTTGTAGACTTTGTTTGGATGTTCAGGATCCTCAAAACCAGGAGGTTGTTTAACATAGACTTCCTCTGTAATTTTGCCATAAAGAAAGGCACTTTTGACATCCATTTGATAAACTGGAAATCCCATATATGATGCAAAAGCAAGAAATAACCTTATAGCTTCAATTCTTGCTACAGGAGCAAACACTTCATCATAGTCTACTCCTTCTTCTTGTCTGTATCCTTGTGCAACCAATCTTGCTTTGTTCTTGATAACATTACCTCTTTCATCTCTTTTAACTCTGAAAACCCATCTTGTACCAATTACCTTCTTTCCATCTGGTAAATCACATAGTACCCAAACTTCTTGAAGCTTGAATTGTAGAAGTTCTTCTTGCATAGCTTCAACCCAACTCTCTTTAGTTAAAGCTTGAGCTATATTCTTGGGTTCTTCTTGAGATATAAAGCAGGCAAACAGGCATGTTTGTTGATCCTTATGATTCATCCTGTTTTGTTTATAAACAAAGCTAAGTAAAGCATTATGTTGCTGTGAAAAACCTTTAGCTTTTGTTCTTGTGAGCACTCCTGAAGTTGAAGGTCCAATGATTTGATCAACTGGATGATTTTTATGAATTCTTGATGTAGGAGTTGATGGAACTTCAAGATCATTATCCAAATTTGTGAAGTCAGGATCTTCATTGGAATTTGAGAAAATACCTTCATCTTCTAACTCATCATCAGTGTCTACTAATTCAGGCATGTTAGGATCATTTAAATCCTTAGTAGAACTCACAATTGGTTCAGCAGTACTTTGATCCAAAGTACTGTGATCCAAAGTACTGTCATCCAAAATACTGTGAGTATTTTCTTTGAACTTACCCTTTTTCTTTGCAGCTTCATAGGCTCTCCTTTGATCATCTTCATAGGATTTAGCTAGTGTTTCTTGAAAAAGCATCCTATTAAGTTCATCTTGAATTGCTTGATCTTCATCAGAGAGTATGGAAGTTGGTTCAACAGTAATTTGCTTCTTCTCAATGGTTGTTGGTTCTTCATCAGTAACATCTTCTGATTTAACATTGACTCCATGAACAATATATTGTGAATCCTCTTCCTTGTGAACAACTTGATTTTCTTCTCTGACAGGCACATAATTCATAGAAGGAATCAAACTATCAAGATCAAAATACCAATCAGGACCTTTACCTTTTTTATTTTTTTGATCTTCCAGGAAATCAACATGAAGACATTCTTGAACCTTTTTGTTAACCCTGTTGTACACTCTAAATCCTTTGCTGTTGGTACAATAACCCAATAAGTATCCTTCTTCTGACTTACCATCAAATTTTCCCAGAGAATCAATAGTATTGAGAATAGTCATAGAGCATCCAAAAGGTTTTAGAAAACGAATGTTTGGTTTCTTACCCATAAGCAACTCATAAGGTATCTTCATCTGAGGTTTAGTCACTGATACTCTATTCAGCACATAGCAAGCAGCACTTACAGCTTCAGCCCAAAATTGAATAGGTAATAAAGAATCTGCAAGCATTGTTCTTGATGCTTCTATAAGTGTTCTATTCTTCCTTTCTACAACACCATTCTACTGTGGAGTTCTAGCAATACTAAACTCCCTCTTAATCCCTTTCTTGGCACAAAATTCATCCATTAGTTTGTTTTTGAATTCAGTCCCATTATCACATCTAATACCTCTAACTTTGAGTCCCAATTGATTTTCAAGGGCTATTATAAGATCATGAATGCCATCAAAAGTATCATCTTTAAATCCCAAGAAAAAGACCCAGCTAAATCTACTGCAATCATCTGTTACAACTAAGCAGTACTTCTTCTTGTTTAAGCTTGAAACAGAAACAGGTCCAAATAGATCCATGTGCAACAACTCCAAAGGCTCTCTGATAGTTCTTTCTTCAAGCTTTTTGCATGAAGCTTTATGTTGTTTACCCTTCTTGCAAGCTAAACATGAATGATCAGTCTTGAATGTTTTAGAAGGTAAACCTCTAACTAAATTGCCTTTAACCAGCTTGTTGATATTCTTGAAATTTACATGACCTAATCTTCTATGCCATAGATGTGCTTCTTCAAGTGTTGCCTTTGCTACTAAACATGTTGCTCTTTCAGTAGTGTTGAGATTGTTCAAATCAATACTATACACATCATTGGTTCTTGGTGCTCTCAGTGTTACCAAATGATCATCTACAAACTTAAACTCAGGAGAGAGAATAAGACATTCTGTGTTAGTGAATAACACAGGGTGCTTCTTGTCACAAATTTGAGATACTGACAAAAGATTGAACTTAAGCTCCTTCACATAACGAACATTCTCAAAATCAATACATCCTGTCTTGATAGTTCCTTTGCCAGTAATTCTTCCTCCTTCAGGATCATCTCCAAAAGCAACTCTTCCTCCATAATATGCCTTAAAATCTGACAGTAGCTCCTTGTCTCCTGTCATGCTTCCAGAGCAACCACTATCAACAATTAAATGATCTTTAAGCTCCTCTTCTGGGTTGCCCTACACAAGAATGAGAAAGTTAGTTTCTTTTAGGAACCCAAGCCATGACTGACTTGTGTTCCCCTTGTGGAGTGACATACTCAAATTCTTTGAGTATGTAATCTCCACTATCTTTGAAAACATGATCAATTACTGTCTTTTGTTCCAAAACTTGTGTAGGTTTTTCAACAAAAATCTCTTTTTCAACAGAATTTTCTTTTTCACCCTTACTTGATGAAACTGCTGTTTTTACCCCATCAGTACTTTCTTTCTTAACCCATGTAGTTTTAACACTGTGTGTTGAAATCTTTGTTCCAGGTACTCTTTTTGAAGTGTAAGGCCTTCTAGATTGATAATAATTTGATCTCCTTGGTCTTACATTAGAATTACCATGAGTGGGTGAAAACCTAGCAGTACTTTGAGAAGATACTGCTTTTGACTTACCAGTACCTTGAAAAGTGTTGCCTGAAGGTACTGGTGGTTTTGAAAAAGATCTTTTCTGGTGAGGGTACCTATAGTCTTTTGAGAAGTTACTATGGTTAACCCTATTTGAGTGATTCCAAACTGGTTTAGTCTCCCTAGGCTTATGGTTAGCTGGTGTGGTTTTTGGGAATTGACTTAGATATTCTGAGTGAAAGTCACAGTTCTTGATCAAGTGATCAGGACTATAACAAACATAACATAACTTTTGATTCATCATCCCAAATCCTCTTCTTTGAGTTCTATAACCATAACTATCTTGACTTCTTGGTGAAAAAGGTTTTCTAAGGTTAGCAGTGTTTTGAAAAGAGTTTCTTGAAGGTACTGCTGAATGACTAGCAGTAGTTTGAGAAAAGTTTGAACGTACTGCTTGTTTTGAAAAGACTTTATGAAACCTTCTATCATTGTTTCCACACCCTGAATCCTTATCATTCCTTCTATAGTTATCATTCTTAGGATTCTCAACTGTTTCTTTTAAGGGTTCAGAACTAGATGGACTTGAATTAGATTGACCCTTAAGCTTTTTCCTAAATTCTAAGTTGTCTACCCCAAAACAAGAAACATCAGTCCTAGGTGGTTGAAAACTACCAGTGGCATGAGGAACTGCATGATACTCCTTATTTTTCTTAAACACAGGAGGCGTTTGACTAATGGGTTCCTCATTACTAAATGTGTTTTCTTCTGAGCAAGTTTCAAATTCACTAGTTGAGATCTCCTCTGAATTACTTTGTTCCTTATCACTAGTTGGGTTCTCTTCTGAACTACTATATTCCATACCAAAACCTAGTCCAGTTTTAATATGTGATCTTCTTTGTTTTTCAACAAAACTAACATGTGACAGACCAGATTCTTTCCAACTAGCAAACTTTTCTAACAACTCATCTCTTTCTTTAGTCATCTTTTCTAGTTCAGACACCTTACATCCTAACTTCCATTCACTCAATTTTAATTGATAGTCTTGTTGTTGATAATTTTTCTGCCCAAGCCAGTTCATTATTTTCATGAGTGATTATTTTGGCTTCCATTGACTCTAAAGTCAATTGATAGCCAGCTATCTCACCCCTAGCCCTTCTAAAATTATCTCTTTCAGTCACATAATCTTTAAGCACCTTTTGATAAAGAGTATTACGCTTAGAACATACCTCAGGAGTAGTGGGTGAACTTGGTGAAGTAGCTACCATAGCAAGCAGAACAGGTTCATCTTCACTTTCCATGCTCCAATCAAAGGTTCCAAGACCATCTCTTGTTTCCAAAGCAGCAAATCCTGGTTCTTCATCAAAGGCTGTGCTCTAGTCTTCTAAGACAACATTACAGTAGGTTACTAGTTCATCATCAAATTCAGCACTCCAGTCAACCTCTGATAGATTTTCTTGAGCTACCAATGCTTTTGGTTTAGTCTCAGTAATAGGAACCTCGTTGATTTCAACCTTGGGTTTCTCAATCATCCTATTTGCTTGATATTTAGCAAACTTGCATTCCCTTGCAAAGTGTCCAGGCCTTTGACAATTAAAGCATTCAATCTTAGACTTGTCAAATGCTATACCCTGTTTGGCTTTGAAGTCAATACCTCTTCCTGTTTTCTTCATGAACTTCTTGATCCTTGCAGTTATCATGGCAACTTGCCATCTTATGTCATCTCTTCTAGATCATCTTCTTCAATTTGCAACAAATCTTCTTCATAAGTAACAGGTAAAGTGGCTTGTTGAGCAAAGAAGGAACATACAGCATCATCAGAATTCATGATGTTTGATGGTGAGGAAGTGGTAGTGGTCATGGTTGTGCAAACATGCTGTTTTTCACCAACAGTACTTTGAACAGGATAAGTAGTACTTTTAGTGGAAGTACTGCTTCTGTTTTCAGAAGACACAAAGGCAATGTTGTGTGATTTTGAACTTATTTGACCATTCATCTCATGCTCATACACCTTTAAGTTGTTATAGAGATCATCAAAGTCCATAGAATCCAAACCAGGTTGTCCTCTGATCATAGTAGCAACCACATGCCATACAGATGGTAAACTCCTTAAGAACTTCAAGTTTGCATCTTCAACAGTTACCTCTGCTCCATATAACTCTAGCATGCTAAGAAGATTTTGGAATCTATCATAAGCAGCATCAAGACCTTCTCTTTCACCAACAGTGAATGTTTCAAATTGTTGCTTCAATAAGTTTCTGTGCATCTTCTTGGAAGCATCATTACCTCCAAACCTTGTCTTGATAGCAGCCCATAATTGTTTTGCATCCTTAGCATCATGAAACTTGAGTAGGTGAACATCAGGAATAGCAGACAACAGTATGTTGAGAGCCTTATTTTGATTTCTTTTTGTAGCTGCTGGCACTTGTGGTAGAGGTGGTTTAGGTTGTCCTGGAACTGCTTCAGGTTCTTCAATAACCATATTACCATTAACAATTACATCCCATAGAGCATGGTCTGTAATAGCAATGTACTGCCTCATCTTCATGCTCCAAAGATCATATTCTCCCTTCTTGATGATAGGAATTCTGAGTGAGGTGATGGATGGGATTGGTGCAGCTTCAGTCGTCATCTTTAGGGTTTGTTAAATCGGTTTTCAAGTATTTCTTCTTAATCAGAGTTTCCACACAATCTCTGATACCACTTGTTGGATCGATATACTCTGACCAAACTAACTATGTAGCTTGTAAGGGTTTAGTAATCTTGGATAAATCCTAAACTACTAACAATGAAACACTGAATAACTCTGTTAAGTATGCGGAATCTACTTCAACAAAGCTAAGAAGAATTATCAAAGAACTTTGATTATATTAAAACTTTGAACCTGCTTTGATACACAGATTCACTAACAACCCTAATAACTCTAATATCGAACTTGCATATATCTCTAAAAATCATATCTTACTAATGCCAACCTAGGGATCCTTTTATAGGCATAAGGAAAACCCTAGTCGGTTTACAATACTTGAACGACAAGTAAACTAACTCTAACTTAGAACATTCTAGATTTACACAATAATCCTTAAACGTTTTGCATAATTTGCATGTCAGTCTTTTTACATTAGCAGCACTTTGACTTGTTTCCATTCGAGCAGTACTTTGACTTTATATCTTCAGCAGTACTTTGACTTTAAACTTCAGCAGTGCTTTGACTTTCATCAGCACTTAGACTTTATATCCCAATATCCCAACATAACATATCGCCCACTTGGGATTTGACAATACATGTCAATAGTGGGTTTTCCAATGATCTTCAATGATGAGTCTTCAACGTAAGGTGTGAGTTCTTGAACGCCTCTTGATTGGACTCAATTAGAACAAGTGGCACTTCCCAATCATAAACGAAAGACTACAGGTAGGCTAAGGTGTATAAGGTGTATCCGAACATAATAAACTGGGTGAACGAAAGGGTAGGCTCAAAAGGGTGGTTATCTGGGGTATCTTGCACTAAAGGTGAGTGCAACAAAGGGTTTTAACACGGGGGTCGAATAGTCGATGTGACTAATCGATAGACACACACATAAAGGTTATTTGGGTGATAATCCTAAAATATTGCCTTCTTAAAAAGTTTCTTCCAATTGTATTAAGAAATCTCAATACACTACTCGTACACGGTTTCAAAATGATGTAAAAGCCAAGTTCTAAAGTTTACAAACTACCGGCACACTCATATTTTTGGTGGATTTGGGGTAAAACAGGGTGAAACTGAAATAGGCTAAACCACACCATGGTATTAAGGGTTAATGTGCTCGGCTAAGGTCCATTCTAGTTAGGTTCGGAAAAACATGTCAAAAGTTTTAAAAGTGGCATAATTTTTCAAAATAAACTAGAAAATTAAGGGCAAATTAAAGTTCAAGTAAATGATTCTACTCCCGTCCCCCCACTTAAGTTGTACAAAGTCCCTTTTGTACATAAATAAAAATAAGGAGGAAAAGTAGAATTAGAACGAGAACTTCCCTGAAATTTACTCTTGAAAATGATAGAAGGATCATGTTTGAGAAACGTGCCTTCACTACGCCTTATGAGCAAACTTCAATTCCCTGGAATCACACAACTACCAAAAGCATAAAACCTAAAAAGAAAAAGAAAAAATAAAAAGAACAACCTAACTCACTTTCGTAGGAATCACGGTTGCATTTAGCGTATGCAACAAGCCTTTTAAACCACTTGGTATCCCAAGTGGACGAGTGAAGTCTCGTGAGGGTTTACAGGGAACACAACCATAAAGTTCATTTAAAAACTAATACAAGTTTAAAGAATGTTTTGTAAAGCATTTTTTAAGGTTCAGAAGGTAGCTACGGCGTAGCTTAAATGGGGTGCTACGTCGTAGTTGCTGAATAAATCAAGTATGAAACCTGGAGGGTGTTACGGCGTAGTATAGGAATAGGCTACGCCGTAGTTGTGTTCTGGGGACAGTTCTTGGAGTGAAAACTCCAATTTCAGTTCCTCCACCATCTACCTTTCTCTTTTACCTGCAAAATGATTAGAACAAAGCATACCAAACCAACTATACTACAAAAATCAAAAGCAAAAGTAAAATAAAAAAGATAGGCATGGGGTGCCTCCCACGAAGCGCTTATTTTTGTTTGAGTCACGAGCTTGACTCCACCCTTATTTACTGAGTAAAATGGTATTCATACCCTCACTTGAAATCAAGTGTGGATGAAAATAGCAATAAACATCATGAGGGTGTGAATTAGCCAAATTGTAGGGAAATGATGATTTAAAATCATACCTTAAAGGAGATTTCATTTTCCTTCTTACTTTACCCAGATTGACTGATGGATTCGTTGATATGAACACTCCGTGTTGTGGTTGATTGATTGGCTTCCATGCTTCAATTGCCTCCATCTTATTCACGGTAGTGTATATGACTTCGCCTCCTAACTCCTTCTCAGGCTCAACCAAAATTGGTTTAGTAGCTGGTGTAACATAACCATCTTCGGGTGGTATGATAAGCATGGTTTGTGAGGTTAACGGTTGCACTCCGTTATCCATCATTTCTACAACCTGTATGGGAAAACTAGCAAGATCATTAGTAATAAAATAAGAGTTAGAAGTCATACCATTTCGTGTTTTAGTTGATTCCACACTAGCTTGTGGAATTGCTTCTTCATCTTGTAAGTTTCTTGCCTCCATCTTCTTTACTTGATCCTTGCTTGTTTCTTCTTTTCTCACAACCTTCAAACGTCCTGGGAATGGGATAGGTGGAACATACGATTTGGCTTACTTTTTCAATCGTTGCTTCTATCCTAGCATCGAGCCTCTTTAAGTTCAAGTCCGAGGTTACTTTGAACTTTCTATTCGATTCACGACGTGATTCATTCTTCTTCCTTGATTCTTCAAAATATTTATTGATGTTTTCCTCCAAGGCTTCCACATCGATCTGCTCAAATGCTTTGCATTCCTCACGAAGAGAATGCTCATGTATAGCATGAATGCTTTCCTTAACCTCCTTTATATCGCACCTAAGTCCAGCAATCTATTTGGTTATGTCACCAAGGTCATCCAGGCTATTTCCATTTTCCATCCAAGTGGTTGCTCTATCATACCAATTTTGTGAATGGTTTGCCATCATTTGTATTGAGCTAAGGACTTGTGCTGGTTTCATCATAGGGATCGGCCCTTGAGAATCGAGCATTTGGCGGGAAGGGATGCTTAAACCTTTGTAGAAAGTAAGAACTTTCTGATAGTTGTTGAGATCATGCGTTGGGCACATGTAAAGAAGGTCGTTAAACCTTTCCCAAGCTTCAAATAATGTCTCATTCTTCCCTTGTATGAAATTCCTTATTTCTTCCATCTTCTTGGTCATCCTTGAAGGAGGACAATATCTCCGAATAAATGCCCTCTCTAGAAGAGCCCATGTATTGATTGTTCCTGTAGGAACTTTATCTAACCATCTTCTGGCTGCCATTGTGAGTGTCATTGGAAATACCCTTAGCATTAGTGCATCATGAGTGATGCCAGGAGTGTGTAAAAGATCTGCAATCTCCAATACTCTTCGTACATGTAGATGGACATCTTCATCATTCGTTCCCGTGAAAAGCTTATGTCTTAGCTCCCTCATAAACTGGATACTGATCTCAAAGTTGACATTATTATCAATTTCGGGTCTTACCATGCCCGGTCTGTTATTACCTTGAGTCAAAGCCATGTATTGCTCCATAGTGAGCATGTTGATATCAACGTCACCCATATCCTGAAATTACAAAACAAACAAAAACAGAAAAGAAAAGAAAGGAAAAAGAAAACTAAAAACAAAAATTCCTAAAGAAAGAAAAATAAACACCTAAAATTTATAAAAGCAAAACTCAAATAAAATCCTATATAGCTCCCCGGCAACGGCGCCAAAAACTTGATGCAGGTTTTACTGACCAGGTTTTAATATTTATAAAGTCTCGTTTACCTAAGGTCTACCTTTTATGCACTAACGGACAGTGTATCCGGTCGTGTGTGGTATAGTTGAATGGTAAAGCCGAGGTCGTCCCAAGAGCTAAGGTGCGGAAATTATCTAAGTCGTGTCACGTTTAAAAGGGGGTTTTGAGTTGAAAGATTAATTAAACTAATAAAAGTAAATGACAAGACAATAAGTAAATAGAAGGAAATCAGTAGAGAGGAGTAGTGTCAACCTAATTACTACTCTTGTTATGATCATGACTAGTTTTCCTATAGGTGCATCCTATCATATCGTTCGGGGATTCAATATTCATTTCGGGTCAGATGGTCAAATTCGCCTAGATCTATCTTATACCTTGTCCTATCCAAAGTTATTGTAAAACCATGGGTTCATCGGTACGAAGACATAAGAGTCATTAAGTGCCTCTACTAACATGGACAAGACTAACGAATGCGGCATGGTCAGATCTTACACCCCTCTAACTCCGTTAAGTGTATAGCATTGGTGGGTGGTCCTAGGGTTAATTCGCACATGTATGGTAAGGGAAGGCATCTACGGTTAGCACTTAACCCTTACCAAGTCACATCCTTAGCGGCTTGCTTCCTAGGGTTAATTCCACAAGCCTCTAAGGAACAACCAACGCTAAAAACTACGGGAACTAGAGTGTCCCAAGCCTCGCCATGAAAGTAAACAAACAATAGACAATAGACGCGTGGAAAACTAAATCAATATCATAACAATTTCATAACTAGGCTAACACCAAAAGGTGCTTAGCCACTCATGTTCATAATTGCAGTAAAACAAAGTTGAGTTAATACAAATCTAAGCATGAATCGAATACAAAGTAAATGAATGAAAACACTTATGATCGGTGTGTGATTCCTCCCTTGGAAATGACTTGGATGTGGTTAGAACTTCGTTCTCCCTCCTTCCTGAGTTTTTCCCAACGTTGTTGTGGTGAAAAGATGGGAAGTGTTATGAAAAACTCGGAATTAGGGTTGGTATTTATAGGCCCCGACTATGTTACGGCGTAGCGTATTAGGGTTGTTACGCCGTAACCTTTGCAAATAGTGTTACGCCATAACTTGATTAAGTGTTACGGGCGTAAAGTCTTGGTGATAAACATCCTACGGTGTAGCAGATAAGGTGGCTACGCCGTAACTTCTTCCTTGGCCTCGTTAGTTCTTTACTGCCTCAAATGAGATCCTACATTGTAGCTTGGATAGTTGCCTACTCCGTAGTGTTCTTCACTGGACTTCTACGTCGTAGCCTGTTGTGGGGCTACGCCGTAGTCTTCATAAATTCTTTATTACGCCGTAGGTAGGAGAGCTTCTACGGCGTAGTCTTCGTGAAGCCTTGCTACGGCGTAGGTAGATGAACCTCTACGCCGTAGTTAGTACAGAATCCATAATTTCCACATATTTGCTCCAAAGTCCTTCCATTTCCGCTTAAGTTCGTTCTTTTACTCATCTTTACCCTGAAACCAAAATAAGAAGAAATAAGAGTATATATTCTTCATATAAGTAGAAAAGATGAGCATTTTAAGGGGGAAATTAACACTTAGATTGTGGGTAAATTTGATGTTATCACTCCCCAATAAGAGGCTAAATTAGATGTGGGACCCACATATATTGTAACACCCCCATTTTTTATAGATCTCAGCGGATTTAGAGTTTGGGGTATTACTTCATGGAAACAAAGACAAGATAATAGAAAACGACTCGAAAAGAGATGTTTTTTAAAAGGTGTTATCATTCATTTATTCATCAGAGTTTTTACAGTAAAAGATATACTTTTACCAAAAGTGAGGTCCCAAAGATACGTTTTTAGGCAAAAACTGATGAATGATAACTATTATGGACGTCCTCATGTCCAGTTCTTCTCCGTGCCAGGGTTCCTAAAGAGCTTAGTTACCTAGGATAACATGCTTAAAATTCAACACTAAGGTTGAGGGAGAGTCATATGTTTAAGTAGATAGGGTGTGAATACAAGTTCCACAGGGTTCAGCTTAAACCCTATGTGTGGAAAAGTTAGTGATAGAAGGTATATTGCACTAAGCTCATGTACCACACGTTAACAGTCCAGGTCATGGGGTCTGCAGACCAACCATGAGGGGACGAGAAGGATAACTTTGCCAAAGTTAATCCTTCAGAGAGGGTTCGAATATAGTACTTATTGATACCCTCCAGTGGGAGGTAGTATCAACGGGAGTTGTCAAATTCCAATAGATCTATCAACTATATTCGCGTTCACTTGGGTAAAATATCCCAAATGATTAGATTCATGAATTTTAGTTATGTGGTGGTGGCAGATAGTTTATTCATTGAAAAACCAAAGAAAAAGACTTGTATTCGGTTTAAAGCATGTATCCCCCTCACAGGGTTGTAAAGCATTTAAAAGTGAGGCTATGAAAACTCACCTGGGTCTTAAGGTAAGTAAAGTAGGGGTTTAGACAACTCACTCACGTATCCTGGGGTAGTGTAGGTGTGTGTATGTCAAGTCTTTGTTTAGGTTTTCTCGACTAATCACTCTTAAGGTTTTTAAATATAACATAACACCGTTCGGGCCATCGTAATCCAGAAGTATAACTCCTCACATGAAGCTCCCTACTATTGTATTATGTTATCAACATAATACCGTTCGGGCCATCATAATTCAGAAGTATATAACTCCTCACACGAAGCTCCCTATTATTGAGTTATGTTGTTATTAGATTTAGTTATAACTTAACACCGTTCGGGCACTTTAAATGCAATAATCGTTTGAGGAGCCAGGGCACTTTAAATCGTAAACCCAGCAAACTCGTCAAAACGAAATATCCACATGATACCCCTCACATGAAGCTCCCTAGTATTGTGTTATGCTTCTAACTTAAAATAGGTTTTTATACATATATGAAAATAGTCCGTTTATACCCTTTAAGTTTGCATATTTACACTTTCTACCCTATACTTATAAACTTATAACATTTAAACATATAACTTCCTATCTTTTACACAATTAGTCCCTATACTTATATATTTTAGAGAAATGGCAAAAATGGTCCTTAAACTATACTAACTTTCAATATTTACCTTTTATACCCTTAACTTAATAATATTTGCAAAACTAGTCCTTTTTAGTTTATAATTTATTTTACTTTCTATCCTAGGTTTTTAAACTTTTTCAAAAAGAGTCCTTATACTTATAACTTCTAAGTAATGTCAAAAATAGTCCCTAGACTTCATATTTTCAGAAATTTACAGTATATACCCCTATGCATGAAAGCTATTGCAAAACTAGTCCTTTTATCATGCGAATTGTATTCTAATGAGATAATTAAGTTTCATAGCTTATTTTTAGTTAATATATACTTAAATAAGTCTCCTAATTCAGATTATATCACATAATGAGGCAATTTAGCACATAAACTCCTAATTTTCTAAAATTAGGGTTTCTAAATGAAAACTTCTAAAAGAAAAGGTTCAAGGCTATTCTATGGTTTCTAAGGCATGTTCTAAGTTTCCTAGGTCAGTACTAAGGCTATTAGATTCAAAGGTGAGGCTTACCTAGGTCGTGGGAAGCTTAACAAGGCTATCTAGTGTTTTCTCGGCCAAGAACTCAACTCGACAAGGCTAGGGCTTTGCTACTCGACTTCTAAGTGTTCTAAGGGTCTTATGTTAGAGAAAAGTGTAGGTAAAGAAGAGAGGGAAGGGGTGAAGAGAAATGAAGGGGATGAGAGGGGTATTTATATGTGCGTAAGGGGTGTTGAGGTGGAAACAGGGGTATAGGTGTCGAGGAGGAAGGAGGTCGAGTAAGCAGAGCTAGGGGAGGTTGTGGCAAGTATAATGGTGATGAGGATAAGCTACATAGTAGCTAGGGGGCGCCATTAGGCCGGTTGTAGTGGAGGTTAGCCGAGAGGTTGAAGGTGGTGACAAGGAGGTGATGCACCTCCTTATGTGGGTGCTTAGAGGTGCTAGGGTGTGTGCTTGGTTAGGGGAAGGTGCTAGGGTGCTTGCTTGGTAGTTTAGAAGTAGTATAGTAGCTTGGTTTAAGCTTTAGGTTTAGTTTTGACCTAGTTTTGTCTAGTGAGAGTTTAGGGTTTTTCCTAGGGTTTGGTGCCTAATTTAGGGTCCTATGAGTGTTTTGTGACTAATATTATGTCCTAGGAGGCTTATACTAAGTGGTGGTAGCTTATGGTAAAGATTTGGGAAAGTTTAACCTAATTTCTGTGAAGTTATGACCTAGTTATGGTTTTGTGCTTATGGGACTTGTACCTAAGTTTTAGTGAGTTGTACTATGATCTAGGGAGTCTAATATGTCCTAAGTTTGCTATTGTAACTTATACCTAAGCCTTGAACACTTTCAAACTAATTCAGATAAGCAATGAGGGTTTTAAAGATAACCGTAAACACATAGGTGCAATTAGGGTTTTCTAATAAGTATAGTGTACTAGAGTGATAGTTTACTTAGTGAGAATGTGTTTGTAACCTTGACTTGACATACCGGTATGTTTACATCAAGTAAACATAGTGGTGGTTGGCATAGGTGGATACGTGAGCTTGTCTAAAGGTTAGTTAAGTCATAGAAATATAGTAAAGCAAAATTTTGGCTCGGGAAATTTCTATAGGCATTTCTATCCTAGATTGTGCTTAGTGAGGGCCTAAGTTAAGTTAGTAAGGCTTAGCTAACCTATGGGAAGCTAGTAGGGAATTTAGTGGGTTGCTACATATATCCTCCCCATATAGAAAAAAGAAACACCTTAGACTATATTGTGCGTGTCTTTGTCTTAAAAAACAAACCTTAATGATGAACTTAGGACCTCTAGTTTCATAAGATAATATGTAAATACTATTAGTTAATTATTAAAGACGTTGTCAAAAAATAAAACAAAAACTTAATATATTGAATTTGGGTTGTTGTTTGCTGAATGAAACCCTAACAATTCAGTTAGGGTTTTTTTACTGTCGTGGATTTATTCTTGCTGGTGAATGTTCGTTTTTTTGTTTGTTGGTTCTGTTAAGTGTTGAGGTCGCGGGGTTTGAGAGAGATGAATAAGGGGTTTTTGAATACTAATAGCGTGGATAAAGGTACGAAACCCATTGGCAGATCTGATGCTAATGGTACGAGTAGAAGTAATGAAATGACTAAGGGATCTTCCGCTAGTTTGGCCGATCAAACTAGCTTGCTCGAAGGGTATGATGTGGATGAGAAACGTGATATGTCTAAGGTAACTATGAGACGTCCTCGACCAAGTCGGGGGAAGGATACTTCTATCGTACAACAAGGTAATCCCATTAACAGTAGTCCTCCTAGTAATGAACATGTGAATAAAACTATGAATATGAAATCTATTGTACAATTGGACAGAAGAAGATGGTGATGTGAATCTGTTCACACGAGTGGATGGGGGGACTGTTCCAGCCTCGATAAGTAAATTAGGGCCTAGTAAAGTGGGTAATAAAAACGATATTAATCATGGGTCTGCTAATATTCCAAGTGGTAGTAGTTTCACAACCTGATGTTATGATTAACAAGGCAAGTGTTGGTGATCATGAGCAAACGTGTGTTGATAGTGGTAAAACTCAGCTTAACGAACCAGGAGTGGACTCATCAACTTCATTTGCTTCTTTGCTCAATGCTAATCGTTACCCATGCAAGGTTAATTTTAGGCAGTTGATAAATGAAGATGGGGTTGCTAATCATGATACTAAACTCCCTAAGGAGGCGATGGACTCTGTTTTATGCCGGTATGAAAACACTCTTGTTGGGTATTTCATAGGCAAAGCTATTGCTTTTCCTATTGTGCAGAATTATGTTACTAATACCTGGAAGAAATTTGGCTTACAAAACATTATGAAAAATGAAGCGGGTGTCTACTTATTTAAGTTCTCTACTAAAGAAGGCTTGGAGCAGGTGCTTCAACGTAGCCCGTGGTTAATCCGTCACTCACCACTTATTCTTCGTAAATGGTCACTAAATGTTCCCCTAACCAAGAATGAGGTAACTACGATTCCTGTTTGTGTTAAATTACATAATGTGCCTATAGTTGCCTATTCGGAGGTTGGTTTAAGCTTAATTGCAACACAAGTTGGGAAATCGGTGATGTTGGACACATTTACATCTTCTATGTGTGTTGACTCGTGGGGTCGTATTAGTGACGCTCGTGCTTTGGTTGAAGTGCGTTCGAATTTAGAATTGAAAAAGGAAGTTAGTATGGCAATTCCATTGGATGATGATAGTGGTTATTCGACGGAACTCATTCGTGTCGAATATGAATGGACACCTCCTCAGTGTAGTGTATGTAAGATCTTTGGCATACACTTAGTGAGTGTCCAAAACAAGTGAAAGAGGTGATTAATAAGCTTACAAATGTGGCTACTAATGCATCGATTCAGATGGATAAGAACGATGAGGGGTTTGTTGAGGTAAGGAATCGTAAGAACAAGGATAAGAATGTGGCTTCTTTGTCTCAATCTAGGCCAATTAGAGGCGTTAAGCTTTCTAAGCCAAAGATTAACTTTTGGAAACCTAAAGTGATGGCAGCTATAAATCAAGGTGCTACCAATAAAGAGTTAGATCCTAAAGATCTAACGCAACCTTCTACTTCTAATGTTAAATCTGGTATGAACTCAAAGTCTTCTAATTCTTTTGGTGTCTTGGAGTCATTGGTGGATGAGGACGTTCTTGGTTTCGATAATAATGGGAAGGGGTCGCAAGATCAGCCTATGAGTAACATGGAACCGAAGGTGCAGGTGGAGACAACTAAGCCTTTTACTGATCCATCTCCTAGTACTTCTTCAACAAAGGGGGACAACCCATTTTCTAAGGTGGGTGAAGTGATTGATTCTGATAGTGATGATGAGGAGGTGTTTGAGCCAAATGATCATATGGGAAGCTACTATTCATCGGCCGGTGGAGGCAACGAGCTTGAAGACTATCTTTCTGATGATTATGCGGCTCAGGTTTATGACTTACCTGGGCAATTGGATGAGTTCTACGATCAGTTTGATATCAAGCTCAAGGTCGTGATAGGAAGTAATTTTTATTTTTAGTTCATAAGATTGGCACGTCATCTTATATTGTTATTTGGTTGTTCTAGTTGTTGGTAGCTAGTTGTTAATTTATGGTTGTCATAAATGATCTGATGGTAGTTCAAGCGGCTGCTTGAGGTTAATGTGGTATTTCAGCCACATTCCATTGTACTTTAAACGGTTTTTTGAAGTAATATATCTTACCAAGGTGAAAAATCCTTTTTACCCAAAAGAATTTGGGTTGAAACCTTTAAGAAAATGATGGTATCCACTTATTTAACCTAGTACCAAAATTCATGTTAAGCTATAAGCACCATTGCATAAAAGTAATAAGAAACACCATTTGTTGTATTCTATTGAAATATAATAGCAGTATGCACGATGCTACGGCCATAAGTTAAGAAAAGTATAGCAATGAGTTGAGAAAAAGTATAGCGATGCGATTGTAGGTGATATTGTGAAAGTAACAACAATGCCATCTCGATTCAAATATCAACTTTTCTACCAATGAGACTTTGGTTTAATGATATCCGCGAGAATTGAAATGTGCCTCAACTCATGGGTTGAGCGATCAAATCATGCTCATGCTTTCGAGACATGCAGTGTACATAAATGATTAGTTTGAGTGTTTGTTTTTATAGGAAAAAATGATCTTTTTATACTAGGGGCGAGGAAAACCGACCGATACCGAATAAAACCGACACAAAACGACCATCACTCGGGTCGGGACTCGGGTCGGGTGAGCTAAAACCGAGAAAACACAAAGAAAACAGAGAAAACCGACTCGTCCCGAACCGACCTGAGTAAAACGAGTAGTTTCGGGTCGGGACTCGGTTTGGGTTTTTCAGGAAGTCGGTTTCGGGAGGGGTCGGTTTCAGGCCGGAACTTGATGCTCACCCCTATTTTATACTAAAACTTTTAACTGATGATTTAATGTGCTTCAAAAGTTGTGTAAGTGAAATTTAGGGTACAGTCATTAAATACCAACGTACTTTTCAAAATTTTCACATATTACCAATATAGTATATAAAAGCTCATTATTACCATTTAAACATTTTGTACTGAAAAAGGTTACCTATATGTGGCACCATGATAAAAGTATATTACTAAATGAGGCACCGAGATATGAGTATATTACTCATATGAGAACCGAGTTAAAAGTATGTTACTTATATGAGAACCATGATAAAAGTTTGGATGATAATAATGAGCTTTTATATATACCATCTTGTTGAGATGTTAAAATTTTAAAAAAATACATTGGTATTTAATGACTTTAACCTTGAAAGTTAATCATGGTTACTTTGTTGACTAGGTAATTCAAGACTGAAAGTTTTTGTTGATCAAGTAATTAAATGGTAGGCTTCTTTTTATAGCATAAAGAATCAAAATTGGATAGCTTTATATTGTTGTAACATGAGAAAAAAAGTTGTATTCTTTAGTATTTTAAGACATTGAGTTTGCTTCATTATAAAGGAGTAAGATGATCCGAAGGTTACACATTTCAGTTTTCTTTAGCGCTAGCTAAGACTTAGGGTTATGATATGTGAAATGTATGAATTATGTATATGGTAAATCAGTAAAGAAAACAATCACAACCGGACTTGAACCAAGTAATATAATTATTGACAAAAACATATCACAACCGGACTTGAACAAAATAACGAAATATATGTCTAATGAACCTATTCTTATCTAATGTATATACCACAATTAAACATTTGCAATATCCTTTTGTTTCAAATGTTGGGCTTGACCTTTCTATTATGTTTCGTGGACCCAATTCTCAGGTTGCATAAGTCATAAGTGGAACTTCAAGCAAATTTCTTATTTGCAAGGTCTATATAATAGATCAGAAAAACACTTGTTCAGAACCTTCCAATATGTTAACGTTTTGCAAACGTTTAGTACAAGGAAAACTGTTATACATGCATAATTTTGATAGGGGGAGGTGTTTGTGGGAGAGGCACGCTACATCAAAACAAGTGAAATACAGGTTGCTTTACTTGGATGCTCCATGCTAAATTTTGTTAGCAAATCTATATCCCTATGTTCCTTAAAAATACATATTTCTAAATTCTAACTGATTTGAGTAGTTATACTTATGCGCATATATAATATATTCATCATTCCTTTGCATATTTACGTACAAGTGGAGAATGAATTGAACAAACCTCTGCTCCAATGGGATATCTGAGAAATGTATGCATAATGATTATCCATCAATTTTGTATTAATGAAAATTTAAATGCAATTTATATCCACTATGATGAACCTAGAGAAACCTTTGTATATTTAAAACTCCATCAATTTATAAAGCTTTTCAAATGATAAATGTATTTTCACTGTCGATAAACATGTTCATAAACTTTTTCGTATCATAAAACACACTCAATACTTTCAAAATACTAGACATGCTAGATAAGCTTGAAATATACATCCATCATGGTTTATACATTTGTTGACATCTTCATCTGTTTATAAACTTTTTTACAAACTACTCCCTTCACAAATTTTAATAAAAGTGGGGGCACTTTAATTTTCAACCACTAAAATGTAATATTCCTTCACTAGATTCTCTAGTTTTTACTTAATAAGAAAAGTGGACAATTATTTTGGGACAATCCGAAAAGGAAATGTGGACTATAAATATGGGACGGATGAAGCAATATAATAGATGCTGATGTATTTGTTTTGAAGATTCCCATGTATATGTTCCTTAAATTGTAAACTTTCAAAGTGCTTTAGGAAAAAATTACGCTTCGCTTAGAAAGTTTTAAACAACATAGCTTTAAATATGAGTCATACTTGCCGGTTCCACATGGGAAGAACTAGCTCACTTATTCCAGTTGGGAAAATGGACCTTGCCTAGTCGCATTAGCTTCGTTAAATCTAAATAGTCAGCACATATTAACTAGTTTTGTGGACAATGACATTATACATGAACTTTAAAACAAAGTCATAGTTTAATTTATGGCTCGCAATAGGTTATCTATCATAACTACCATTTCAAACGGGTCAGATGAGGCTGACTAGAACCATTGTGTGTAAACTGATTTCTTACTCGTACTAATTAACGGGCCATTGTGTGTAAACTGAATTCTTACTCGTACTAATTAACGGGTCAATTAATTGGGAAGAGCCCCTTTTTGATGAGCAATGAGAGCTATAACCTACATGAAACTGCCCTTTGAGATGATCATATATGGTATTGTGGGTTCTGGTTGAATGCCTTATATTGATATCTCAAAGTGGATGTAATCATGAGGTTATGGTATTTGGAGAAAAATGCATTATGGTGAACTTGTTGGAATGCCTGATCTGCCATGTCTGCTAGCAGATTCAAAAGATATGTAATACTTGTTATCTGAGATAATGGTTCATTAGTGTCTGATATCGGATAGGAATAGAGTTTGTATCCTAGTTTGTTTTCTCAGTTGTATTTCTCAGATGTATTCATGGATTGGGTGATGTCCAAGTCCATTTTCCTATTTGATGTATTATTTTTGGGAAGTTAATATATAGTTCACCTTTTCTCCGGAAAAAAAAATAAAAAATAAAAATAACGGGTCAAATTTGGTTATAAGTTATAAAGTTTGAATAAAATGATTTTTAGGTGGCTTATGGATATGTAGATAAGT
The DNA here is from genome assembly GCA_014162995.1 of Artemisia annua. NCBI lineage: Eukaryota > Viridiplantae > Streptophyta > Magnoliopsida > Asterales > Asteraceae > Artemisia > Artemisia annua. Next base: position 228,017 of record LBNU01003421.1, read on the forward strand.
AGATAACGATTACATTTTTTATGACTTTTAGGATTATATGACTGCATATCCAGACTCATTAGAAATGGGAATCATCGTTAAAAAACTGCTTCCAGTTTTCAGTGGGTTGCAATCCCCCATCAATTTTCTAATTAGATGGATATGTGGTTTTAGAACCGGGTGATAGATTTACATGTCATGCCATGTTATTTTTCTTTAGTGATAGGTTTTTTATTTATAAAGAATTAACCGATATCCTGATCATGTTGTATGATTAGGTTACCTCAAGTCATGGTGGAATTCTAATGGTTTCTGCACTATCTTTCTTATTAGGCTGATTAAAATTGTACCCATTTGCTAGACAACTGAAACATTTGTTACTTATTCTGAGATGCGAGTACACAGATGTCTAATGAATATTATGTTATGCTTGAACTTATTTCTCAACTAATGAAATCCATCAAATCCAGTTTATATCCATGACTAGATGTGGCAAAATGGGCAAGGAGTGTCGGGTTGGTCGTGTCATTGGTTGAAACAGGTCACGGTTCAAATGTGTCATGGGTTAACGAGTCAAACTTCAATAACCGATCAATTATGTCATTTTGATCCAATGCATTTTTTTTTTACTGTGTTTTTCTTTTTTTCTTCAAGTGTGTTTGTGGTAAAACTACATAGGAAATTGTATTATTCAATACGATGAAGCTTTAAGGTTTTACTAAATATGTGTTACCTACTAGTGCTACGTTTTAACCCGCTCGACCCCTCGCTCATTTGACCCGTGACCATTTTGACCATGACGTGACCCAACCCGAATCACGCCTCACATTTTTCCACCCTCGAAAATTTGTTGAGACCCTCCATCAGATATTTCTTAGCAATGCAACCCTGGTCCTGGTATTAGACAGATTTTGGATCATCTAACATGTGATTAACAATATTAAATCATACAGTTAATTATTTAGCTGTGTTTCAAACCTTGCTCAAATTCTCCATGTCATCTTTAATAGATCAACTATCAAACACCATCACTAGGTGTCTATGTTAATCAGACCCCTAGCGATCAACTATCAACCATTTTCCTTATAACCTTCCAACATCTCTCATGTTTTATCAGAAGAGGATTAACATGATTAGACAAAGAACCAATCGACACTCCTACTGCCTACCACCTGAGCTTTCACTGCTTGTGGTGCAGGCTCAATGACAATCAAAACGGACTACACAACTATGGCCCTAACAATAAAGAGTAGTAGCACATTTATCACTCCTCACAAAGCTTTAGCTCATTTTAACTTTTCAATATACTAGCGGCACAATTATTTTATAAATGCCTCTTGTGATCAACCACAAACATTTCACAAAAACTGTTGAAAACATAGATTTGATTTCTCAGATCCTCATTGCCCACTGGAGAGGCAATAAACGCATGGCTAGAAACTTTTCACAGATGCTCAAAGACGTGCACACATATCAATGGACAGCACACAAATTTGCAAAAGATTCTTAATCAACAAACTAGTGAAGACAATCCTTTTTGAATTCTATGAAAAAATTTACTATTTCTTGGTTCATGTCAATTAGACTGAGGATGAACTCATGGCATAAGTGAAACTGAACAAATCTCTATACTGACTGTAAAAGCATCGATAGCCCTGCCCCTGGCAGTTCAATAACCGAACAACTGATGTATGATATCCAATTGGAAATCTACACTAGTCAGTTACATGGATTGATGAAACGGATGAAGCTGACAAGTGGACTGTATTGATGAGTTTACACAGTCCATAAAGGTTGTACTCCCTCCGTCCTATATTTATATTTATAGTCCACATTTCCTTTTCGGGTTGTCCCAAAATAATTGTCCACTTTCCTTATTAAGTAAAAACTAGAGAATCTAGTGGAGGAATATTCCATTTTAGTGGTTGAAAATTAAAGTGACCCACTTTTATTAAACTTTGTGATTTCTCTCTCATGACAATAATTTTGGGACGGAGGGAGTATGACTTAAGGTCATGTATCATTATAAATAATAAATCCTCAATTTCAACATGTAGTTTTGCAAGTACAATTAGTATTTACCAATTATTACTATTATTTACTTATTACTTTACCCTTGTTACAATTCAACTGTGTAGATTTGCATGATCATAAATTTTTATTTGGTTTACTTAACGTATTGCTCTAATATATAACGATTAGGAATAACATATATGATGCTAGAAGCATATAACTTATGTGCTATCAAGACAAATCAAGAAAAACAAATTTATTTCCAACTTTCTTACATAAACAAACACTTATTCAGTTATTCTTAGATGCACCTGAACTCGATTGCTGCTCGGTTGATAGGAAACATAATGTAAAAGTATATCGTTATTTTACAAATCGACCTTTATATATTGACAGAATGATCTTTAGATACAATTATGAGTCTCTTCTAATGCACGCATTATTGTGAAATTTAAAGTTCATAAAGAACTTATTTGCTTTCAAAAGTTATTTGCTAGCTAATAATTATGAGCGTGTCTAGATACTGCAGGTACTTCACACATGATTATAAACCTTCATTAGCTGTTGTGTCTTGCTGATTATGATGATGTTGTGACTTCTCATATATAATGATATATAGAATTTCTTATTGTGTTGCAACTAAGGAGTCATACACTAATCAGATACTCCATTTATGGTATCTATGATAGGATGGCTACTTTAGTTCCACCACGCGAAGGCCATATTGATTTCGAGAAGTTTGATAGGGCTTCTGATTGTGGGTTTGGCCCTAGCTACTATTCTATCATCTAATAGAAAATCCATTAGAAAAAATTAAATGATCTATCCTATGAGTTGTGACATCTGGTATATGCATGATGTGTTTAATCCTTCTTGCACAAGACAGTTATTTTATAGGTTCACATTACTATGCATGTTTATCTGGACTTCAAGCTATCTTTCAAACATGCAACTGTGAGTATGGAGTTAGGAAGCAGGTTCTATTTTCATATGCGATTGACTTTCATCTCCTTTGAGACCAACTGGTTCCGTGTTAGTAATATCATCGTTATGGGTGGTGTGCATCCTAATGAGCTGATTCTGTTACATGTATACTCATTTTTATTTGTTCGATTACCTTGAGTTTTGTGCCGTTAGTTTATACAAAACTTGGATCACAAGCATTTACAACTAGTTATAATGTTTGCGAGGATCCCAAGTTCCCAACCCTTGAAACCCACAAGTAATAGCTTAAAATTGTATACTGGAACTAACAAGTGATCATACAATGCCGATTTTTAATTTTGTTTCTATGATTCTGTTTTGTGCCTGTTATATGATACCTAAAGCTAATCTCTTTGTGGTGATGTTGTATATATACTCTTGTTTATGTGCCCTTGTTTATATATTTATTCGCAGAATCTCACAGTTTGTGTCACTCGTAACAGTTCTCCAGCTTTAGCAGTGGACCAGTGGATTTAAACTTCTAGGAAATTTCATTGTTGAGTGGTGTAAGTTATAAATACACATGAATGTATTCTACATATACTTGGATTAACTGTGAGAGAAAGGTCATCCTGTTTTTACTATTTTACTCGTGATAGAATTCTACATTAGACTTTACTCAATCTAATAACATATATACCAGTTATGGGAAGAAAATACCAGAATGAATCAGAAAGTTGTCGAGGGTGAGGCAAAGGTGTAAGGAAGAAGGTGTGGCTGTACAACAATGATGAGCAATTCCAGTTGCAGGGGAGGCAAAGGTGGAAGTTAATTCCAGTTGCTATAGATATTTTGAAACTTATCACCTGGTGTTGATATTCTATATCCAAAAATCAATTTTAGATATGAAAATATATACATGAAGATGACGATGATTATGACATATTGAGAAGGTTACCACTGAGGCGTGGCATTTGCGTTTGTATGATTAAGACTCGGTATAAAAATACTTCTCAATAAATTCAAGCTCTTTAGTTTCCTTGTCGACAGCAATTAAATCGAATTTCTGGTATTCACTTACAAAACGTTTCGGTTTCTATAAGTTCAGTCAAATTATTGCTTAATACTTGATTTGATTTTATTATCAGGTACTATTATGCATTCTTCGCTGAAGATTTCCAGGAAAATGGATTACGCTGGTTCCTTCAGTAAGAACACATATTTTGGTGTTGCAGATAATGCTTGGTTGAACTTTGTAAACCTAATGACACATTAGATGAATATCACCACTATGATAGATTGTCTCCTAATATGTTGTTTTTTATTTTACCTTGAAACCAAACACAAACACCATCTTACAAAATCTGCATTGATTTACGCAGTTAGACTTGATCTATATATCCCCAGCTGCATAAAGCGTTTGATCAGTTGCAGACTCCAGAAAATTTTCAAATGTCTTGTATGCCCATCTTTATTATAAATCAAATCTGATACAGGTTGAATAAATCCAAGCATTGGATATAGAACTATAGATGTGTACTTAAATCAAGAAAGATAGTTTACTCTTTGACCCGTTAGACCCTCTTTTTTCCAAAATGACCCGTTACCCAACCACTAATTTTGACACATTTAGTTTTATCCAAGCTTACTTGCTAGGCAGCACAGATCATTATCCTAATAATAATAAGTTACCTAGACAGAGGCAGACTAAATATGTATATATATAGAGAGAACCTAGAGCAAGATGTGAATTTGTCGACACTCATAATCAAACAAAGGTCGCTAACACAGAATAATCTACTTCACATTTTCTGATAGATAACCTGCTAACTAAACATGATATTACTGTAAGTCTATAAATTATACAACTGTCCCTTAATATGTTCAGAGTTATTCGGGTCATTAGACCCAAATACAAGGTTCATAACTGAATATATCTTTGTTAAATACATATATATTTCACAACAAAAATTAAAACAATGAAGAAGCAGACTAATATACCAAAACAGCAATAGCTACCTAAACCGAGCCACTAGGATACTTAGTAATCTTCCGCACAATCACCGATCTCGCATTCCTAACATCCCTACAACACGTATCCGAATAATCACTCAACTCATCAATCGTCTTAGCAAAATCATTTACAGTTGTCTTCATTTCATCAACCGCAACCCCAACCGCCTCTTGCTCCTCTTCATTAATCGCAAACTGCGCATTCCTCACCAACCCCTCCATCTCAACTCCCAACTTATCAACCAACGCCTTAATATTATCCAAATCCTTAATCACAATAAAACTCCCCCAACTCATCGCATTAATCAACTCCCGTTGCCCTTTCAACTCCATCTCATACTTTTTCCACAACGAGTTAACCCATTTCCCCATCGACCCTAGCGGCACAGCAGCGGCAGCAGCCAAAGCCGTAACCAACGGAGGCGCAGAAACAGCAGCCGCAACAACAGAACAAATCAAAACAGTACTAAACGTAACAACAAAGATCACATTACACAACCGCCGCCACGTCTCCACATTCCTCATTTTCTTATCAACCTTTTCCTTCTGCACCTGCAGCTTTTTCAACATTTTCACTTGGCGCGCATAAACCGCGTGAAAAAGGTCGAAAAACTCCTCACTAAACATCCCCTCACAACCCTCAAACCTTTTCAAATAATCCAAAGTACCCAAATAGTCTCCTCCTCCATCCTTATCAAAATGATTAATTGCCACATTTATAAAACTCAAACTATGCCTAGCATTTTTCAAACAACCCTGTAAACTAGTACAAAAATCCAAAGTCAACAAACTAAGGTCAAAAAAGTCTTGCACCAAAACAAAAAGCTCATCATTGTTCCATATATCTTCCTTAGACTCAATCAATATGTTAACAACTTCTTGGTTCATGTCTAGTAAGCTAGTTGTAACTTCTTTTAATGAGTTTAAGGAAAGTGACCGCACTTCGACTTCGAGGGCCAGTGAGTTTATGGCTTGAGATGTTCGGTACTGGAGATTGGAGTCGAAGGATTGGAGATTTGGGTCGGATTTGATGGCTTCTTGGTATGAGTTTAGATCTTGGGTTAAGGTTAGTTTTGAGATGGATGGTGTGCTGCCTGATGAGGAGGATGGTGTTGTTGGATTTGAGGAGGATTGTATGCAACCCATTGTGTTTTTTTTTCTCCAATGGGGGTGGGGAGGGGTTTGGTTGGATGAGGGAATTGGGATCTTTTGAAGATCCAGAACTGAAAATGAAAATGGAGTCAACTATGGGTGTTGAATGGGAGTGGGGAGTGAATGTGGAAGGTTCGTAGTGGACCTCAAGAAAATATCATTTTGACTTTTTTGAATCATGTTATTGGCGTTTTGTAAGATGTTATCGCATAAAACTGAATCGCGCGACACTACATAGTATCTCTGCAAGTGTAGGATATTCTTAGAAATAATTGGCACACCTAAAAGTTGTACATAATTTTGTGCCTAAACATGTGTGGCATCAATTCATTAGTTGTATAAACCGGAGCCACTTTTTGACAATCCAATCAAGTAATGACACATAAGTTAGGCACAAAATTAGTCATCTCTTTTAGGTCTCCTAATCTTTTTCCATTCCGATTTTGATGGAAAGGTCTTTAACATCTGACTTATTTTAAAAGCCCAAACTTCTATAAGTCTTCGTAAGCTTTTCGCCAAACATAGCCATCTTATCTAATCTTATATTAACAAACCAAAAACAAATAAAGTTATGGATTATGTTTTATAAATTTTGTGTTCCATGGGTATTTCAAAGGAAAGAGAGGGTTAAGGCAAGGAGACCTGATGTCTCCATACTAGTTTACATTAGCCATGGAAATCCTTACTCTTATTCTCAAACGAAAGGTGCAAAGTAATGACGGGTTTCAATATCATAAGTATTGTCACAAGCAAAAGATCATCAATGTTTGTTTTGCTGATGACTTGATCTTATTCTCTCGTGGTGACTTAAATTCAGCTAGGGTAATAATGGAAGCATTGGATGAATTCAAGTTAATATCGGGTTTGGTTCTAAGTGTACCAAAAAGTACTGCATTCTTTTGTAATGTGCCTAATCATGTAAAATTGTCTATTCTCCATATTATGCCATTTGAAGCAGGTACTCTTCCATTAAAATACCTTAGTGTTCCGTTGATCTCATCTCGGCTATTATACAAGGATTGTAAAATCCTTGTAGAAAGGGTCCAAAATCGGATTGGAGATTGGAAGAACAAAAGCCTATCGTTCGCGGGGAGACTTCAACTTGTTTTATCGGTTATCTCTTCTATGCATGGGTATTGGGCTTCTGTCTTTATTCTTCCTATTCGAATAATTCATGATATTAAACAACTTATGCGAGGCTTTCTATGGTGTCATGGAGATATGAAAGAGGTAAGGCGAAAGTTGCTTGGGAAAATTTGTGTCTTCTAAAATACGAAGGTGGGCTTTGTATTCGTAACTTGGAAAAATTCAATATTGCATTAATGACTACCCACATTTGGAATATTATAACCCATAAAGAGTCAATGTGGGTTAGGTGGATTCATGCGTACAAGTTAAAAGGACGGTACTTTTGGGACGTGCCTCTAATGTCTAATGTAAGTTGGGGTTGGAGAAAGATTCTTCAAATATGCGATATTGTACGTCCTTTCTTTTGGCACTCTATTGGGAATGGTCATAAAACATCATTCTGGTTTGACAACTGGTCCGAGTTTTCTCCTTTGAAAAGTCACTTTTTTGTCCGTAGTATTACTCGAGAGGGGTTTGACCTTCGAGAAAGTGTGGTAGACATGGTGAACAGTGGTTCGTGGAACTTCCCAAACACTTGGTTAGACCTTTTTCCCGCTTTAAATCTTCTTGATATTCCAATTTTTTTTATAGAGAGGATCAAGTTTTATGCCGCAAAAGTGATGGCAATTCTCATACTTTTGCTTTTAAGCTAGTGTGGGAATCTATTCGTCCAAGAGGTCGATTGGTTCCGTGTTGTTTGGTACACGTCTTGTATTCCAAGACATGCATTCCTCTTATGGTTTATTATGGTTCGAAAGTTGAAAACACAGGATAGAATGAGGCAATGGGATGTCTGTGATAACATTGACTTAAACATGCTTCAGTGTCCTTTGTGTAAGCTTATTCAAGATTCACATGAACACCTCTTCTTCGAGTGTCCCTACTCATTTAAAGTGTGGTGCATGGTAGTACAGAAGGCAAATATACATAATGCTCCTGCTAAGTTAAATGACGTTGTGGCATGGCTGGTCCTGAGTTCGAATAGAAACTCTTTCACAAGCATGGTAAGTCGCTTAGTATTTGCTGCTTTGACTTATTTTTTGTGGCAAGAACGAAATAATCGCATTCATTCGAAAGACGCAAGGAAGGAACAAGAGATAAGTGACCATATTATTGAAATGGTGCGTTTGAAGATTACCTCGTTACATGTGAAGAAAAAATCAAGTGTGGTGAAGGCTTTGGGTCATTGGCGTATTCCTACTGAAGTGACGTAGCTGATTGGATCATTTTTTCACTTGGTAGTTTTGTTACGTAGTGTTTTATTTTAATCCAAGTGATATATTGGTTATGTTTTGGTAGGTGTGATTCGGGTTTGTTCGAATCATGGTAGAGGTTTGCGTGATGCAAAAGGGATAAAGTGGTTTCATCGCCACTTTCTTATGTAACAAACATCTTTATTTCATTTATTCTATTCATCAGGTATAGGATCCCTTTACCCAAAAAGAATCTATGAATATGGATCTTTTGGGGATTTTGACAATTTTAATTTAAGAGGTTTAACCTCTTGCTTAACAATTGGAAAGATATCTTATTATCTTTTAATAATATAATTTAGTTTTTTGTATTCTAGTCATTCAAACGTTTAAACAAACCACATTGTTTATTTAAGATTGAAAGTTTTCCGTAACCGACTCAAATTCATAGGTGTGAATTAGATTCACACTCAGAACTTCTTAACAAACAAACAAGATCATAGTTTCTCATTACTAAAATCAACCAGAAAATTTATCGAATTCATCATGTTATCTTACTTGAAATTATTAACTAAAGTAAATAGTTGTTCTCCAAAATGTGAAGAAAATAAATTGGTACCTTAAAGTGCGTAGTTTTCTTATGAGAAAATTATTTTAGGACAAAGATAATATTACATTTTTCTTTCGCTTACTACTCAAGTTTTTGTGATATATTTTCTCTAATCTAATTATTTGCACCCTAATTTTCAATCAATACGCACACGAACGCAGGCCTCACGAGTAAAGGTGTGAATCGTGTTTTGTTTGGATTAACTGGTTCGAATTGACGGGTTGGCGACGCAACATCAACTCAACCCAAACACGGCCGCATTACTAATCATGTTAAGATACACAATATTAACCCCACACATGTATAACACGTATTGTGTTATGACCTGTGATGTTTAACTATATAACGCAAATGGACGGGTTGACCTACTTTCTACATTAGTTTTTAACTTTTGATAAGAGATGTACACAAACTACATATAAAGCTAAATAAACTTTGAAATCAAAATACAAATCCAATTAACTTTTTACAAAATCCCGCTTAATATTGTGCTTTTTTAATATTTGTATATTTATTTAAAAGGCTTACATAATTAGGGTTGACGGTTTGATCTATTCAACACTTACCATACCCGACTAGACCCGTTTATTAACGAGTTACGTAGGTTTTCATGTTTTTTACCCGAACACGTTTTATCCATAACCTAAACCTGTTTACTTCGGTGTTAGCTTGGGGTCGTGTTTTGTGTCACCCCTACTCATGGGTGACCAGCCTCCCTCGAGTTAGCAAAATTGATTGAATCGCACACCTCATTACGGTTAGTCTAATCACTTTGCAACCTGCAATAGTTTTAGTTGAGGGGGTGGCAATTTGCGTTATGTTTGTGATGTTAGGTTTGGGGTTAGCATTGGTAAAACTCATATATTCTAACTTGTAACACTTTAGGCAAATTACACATTGGCTGTGGCTTGGAGTGATTCTAGGATATTAGACTATATTAGCATTATCAGGCACAACGCGTTTTGTGGTCTAATGCCATATCAAGTTACAATTAAGCATGCTCGTGTGAGAACACAACTGCATGCCGAGAAGTTACAGAAACATTACAGAAAGGCAACAAAAGCAAAGCCGTGAGCGTGCGGGCAAAGCTCACAATATTGTGGGCTGAGTAAGACGGATGTTACATAACTCTACTTTGATTTGTTTAGTTTAACTATGGCAAAAAATATCTAACTTGAATCAGAACAAGTTTAATAATGGGTTAATCGTATTAACCAGTTATATATGGAACGTACAACAATACTTTCAATGCACACAAGAAACACCTGATTATCAGAGAAATACGTTTACTTAATCGTTTTAAGTTCAACCCCAACTCAAGCATATTACTAAACAGAGGAGATGAGATTATTAGGGAGACAAAGTTGAATTACTGGCTATGAAATCAAGTGTGTGCGGTGTTGGTTGAAAATGAATAATGTTTGATTAATTTAATATGACCAAAGAACACAGTGTGGAATCTTTGTTAGCTGACTAAAGCAATGACGAAACTACTCGTGGATCATCTGTGTTTAAAAAAACATCTATGTCAATTGTCAAAATCTGTCCAATTAAACATTTAAATATAATCACCTAATATTCTAGCAGTATCAAGGTTTCGTAAATCTTTGTCAATAATAATTTGATGTGGATAAATGAACCTTCCTTGGCAGCCACCTTTGATCCTTAGGAACACGACCATTTCAACTTCAATAGTTTAATTGTTGTCTTTTGAACTTTTAAGACTTTTAAGTTGTGACCAAGTCAGGACTTATCAATGTATTTATTTTTGCAAAGGTGTGGGGACTTTTCTACGTGTAGTCATCAAAGTATAGTTCCGCACAAATGGTTTTCAAGTATACCTATTTAAATATAATTAATTTTATCTTTGGTTTAAACTTTAAACATGATTTTGTGATTGCAATGTAAAAGAATTGAACGTAACGATCATATCACTGAAATGCAAGTTCGTATTTATCATTGGTATACTTTTCGTTAACACAAAAGTCGTTGTAGTATAGTGGTAAGTATTCCCGCCTGTCACGCGGGTGACCCGGGTTCGATCCCCGGCAGCGGCGTTTTTTGTATTACTGTTATGATTTTCTGGTTATAATAGCCCAGTCCACTTAAATAACAGCTTTTGGGCTTAGTATCATTTTTTTCCCCAAATTTTCTAACCAATTTTTTGTATTATAAATTTTGTTCTTAGTTACAGCCCAAGTCCACTTAGATAACTTTTGGGCTTAGTATCATATTGATGTTTGCCTCAAAGTTTCTAACCAAATGATTCTTTTAAGGAGATTGCATGTATATTGTTTTAAAATTTTATAATTGCATATATATCTGATCAAAATATATAATTACATATATATTATTTCAAACAAATAAAAATATCAGATATACTCAGATACTATATAATACGTAGTTGAAACATACAAATACATAATAATTATATTTTAAATCTAAAAAGATCAATTATACCCTCATTGATTAAGGTGAATCATAATCTCTAATGAACAAATTCATTGTTTCATCAAACTAAAAAACTCATTTTCATCATTTTATATATATATATATATATATATATATATATATATATATATATATATATATATATATACATATATATCTCGCAAACTGATAATCATTACGCTAAATGAATCATCAATCGCGACGAGAATTAAATCATCTATACATAAAAGAGCACTTTTCTATAAACTTTCGGCGAAATTTTTTCGAGTTTTTTTGCGAGTGTTGAAAACGTCCAGAAAGAATCACATGTGATTTGTAAAATCAGCGTTGATTTATTACTTTAAAAATTACATGTGATTTGTGAAATCACATTTGATTTTTCAGAGCGTAATTTCAGCACTAAAAAGAAGCTAGAATAAATTCTTCGAAAGTATATCGAAGTGTCTGTCTATTATAAGAAATAATTCTCATCGTGATGGTGTATTTTTTGTCGTAAATGATTTACCGTTTGCAACATATTTTATTTTCAAGAGAATCGCGGAAAGTAGGTTTTTTATTTTCAAGAGTTTTTTTTATTTTATATATATATATAAAAAAAGTATGTTATCTTTTAAATATTCGTTAGATTTTATGTAAATCTTTTAACTTGGTAAATACGATTTTATCTATAGTCGCACTAAGTCCGCATGATCGGACCTACTTTATTTTTTCGCCACGAATTAATTAGCGCACATAATGTTTTTTTACGGTTGGTATGCTTGTTTGCACGACGCAGTCACGATAAATCTACCCGCGTTAGGCCGTGCGTTCGGACATCTTCGCAGATTAGCTACGTGCTATTGAACAGGCACCACGATGCTAGTCAATCGCCATGAGCGCACTGGAGCTATTAGTCACGATACATCCATCTGCGTCTGTGCGTGCGATTGAAGCTATTAGTCGCGGTCACGGTGCGATTGAAACAACAATTCATTGTTTATGTAGTTTGTAAAACCTCACGATAGGTGTAATTCGCACTACTACTTCTCTTATGTGTTAATTTCACATGTTATGTGCTATATATTGCTTCACACTAATATTTTACTTCATTAGGTTTTATATGTTGCGATTCGCGGCATATACTTTTAATATTTGCATTAAGTGTTTCTCAGGATTTGAATAACTAAGTTTAATGCTCCTACAAGAGTAGCACCATCAAACTTGGGGGGCTACCAGGGTATATAATACCACTGTTTCCGTACGCGTCACTCAGGTATATTTGGAAGCAGATCGTACGTAAGAGGTATTGCAAGCCCGGTACAAAGACGGATTTAAATATTCGCACCATCTTGCTGCAGGGGAGACGTCCTCTGTTGGTTGTAAAGACGGATGCAATGTTCGCACCTCCTTGTCGCGCACAGCACGCACTTCTGCCAGCACGTCTTCTGTCGCACCATGTTGCATCGCTACTGGTACAAAAGGTACGCCCTTACCCAGGATGTAGCATACGAGATCCACCTTCACCATTGTGAGACTCTTACAATCGCAATGTCAGTGTTACCCCAACTATAGAACTACATGTTCTTCTTACGGGGTCTTTACTGTCACACTGTGGCGGGAAACCTAGCATATGCGCATCCCTCCCCGTCATGTAAGAACGGGCGTTACTCAGGATGGAACATGGTCACCACGGACGCGCCTACAAGGTCGCGCCTACAAGGACGCGCCATGCGCCAGTGCGCACTGTCGCATTTGCGCTGCGCAGTATAGTCCGTCCCATGCGCACACCTGAGTTGCGCACACATGGGCCATGCCGTCATGATTGATTGGGCCTACGCGGCCATGAACAGAATTTAAGTCTACCATAACATAGCCATGCACTATGTCATACTAGACTTGGGGGCTTGTGGACGTATAGTCTGGAATGGGCCAGGCCCGGCAGACAGCGGCCCGCTCTACGCCTAAACCCTAATCCATGCCCTATAAATATAGGGTTGGGATTCCTTTTTTCGCAGAACACAACAGGTTACTCTAACCTAATTCTTGTATGCTATATCGAATCGATACTAACTTGACCGTCAGAGGTGGATCCCTGAGCTACGGCCTCGGGTCCACTCCTAACGGGTTCTCTTTGTTGACAGGTCTACTCAGGGCTCGAGAAGATGACGAACGGCCCAGGGAGAGTCGTCAAATCCAGCTCGCGCCAAATTATGTATCAACAATCTATGTTGATCTCATCCCCCAATATGTTGTAATTGTAGTTTCCACCGTTGTTGATTGTATTCATTTGCCTACATAATGTTCTTGTTAGTTAACCGATTGATTAAACATGCCAAATATTAAGCAGTCTATGCAAAACATTTCAAATGAAAGTTTCAGGCCGCGGATTCAACATGTCAAATATTAAGCACGCAATCCCAATTATGAGGCCCACCAATATGCAGCAAACAAACCTTTTTTTTTCTTTCTTTCTTTATTATTATTATTAGTATTATTATTTTTTTTTGTTATAAACCATCACTTTTATTAACAATAAATAGGATATTACAAGAAATTAGTGGGGAGCCGAGAAACCAACTGGGCCCCCACACCTCTAGCAATAGCGAAACCAATCCTATTAAAAATATGAATGGCAGCCCGCGCTCCAATGTCTTGAGTCGTAGAGAAACGTCGAATACGCTTTAGAAGAGTTACTGCATCTTTCTCAAGTTCTCCAAAAGAGGAGAAAGAGAAGGGGAGGAACCCATATCCGATATCCACACATTTGGCCTCATACTTGACACGTTTACGTTGTGCAGCATCAATAACCGCACGACCTGGCATAAAATCAATCATACCAGATTGCGTCAAGGGTGACGACCCCGTAAGATCAACACAAACATCAAGCCCACCATCCCAAGAGTAAAGTAATATATCAGCTGGGCGTAAAGATCTGTCCCTATCACCATAAAGCCCAATATCCACCTCCTTACGAGCTGAAATTCCGGACCGAGAGCATATATCAACAAGAACATCACGCACAATATTATGCCGATGTTTAATGCCAACAATACCCGCACAAGAAACCGCGTGATCCCCATAAATATCTCCAGTAAAAACACGAGAACAAGCTGAACACGGTACCTGAACAGTGAAAAGAGGAACACCCAGCCGATAACACAACACGCAACGGTATGTCCGGGCATTCATAGTTTGTCCCAATCCAGATATAGGAGCCACCCTAAGCCAATCTGAAGTATGATCCTCCTTTAGTGAGCTCCATAACGCCATCTGTCGAGGAGATAGATGGAAGGTAGATTCAACAGTTTGGGTAACCCGATCGAAATATATATCTGCCAATTTCTTCATGAGTTTGGGGGCAGCGACCTCGCTTGGGTTACTCAAAAGGTCAATATCCATATCCATATTAAAAGTACATAAAGCATCATCAAAGGAGGGACCAGCAGTTGCAATACCAGAACTATGGAGAAGCTTAGTCTGTAAGCTAGCAGATTGAAGTCTAGAAGCAAGGAAAGCATAGTTCAAGACATCACCTGCAGAATATACACCAAGCCCACCAAAAGCAAAGGGTAGGGTAGCAAGTCTCCATTGCCAATCACCAAAACCAGGCCCAGAAGCAGTGACAATATGTTCCAAGGAAGAACGAAGTGCCGCATCAAAAGAAACCTGGGCACACTCAAAGACCCTGGGGGAACATGTGCGCATAGAAAAATACAACTTGGAAATACCTGCACATGCACGGAGTAACAGCAACTCACATTGGGGGTCATTAAGTCTAGCAACAGCATCCATAAGATCAATGGTTTTAGCCACCCTTTTCAAAACAAGCTGACTACCAAACTCAAAATCCACACTAACAGGCCCACCCAATAATTTAACACCATGTAAGGGGCGAGAAATATTGGGGGGGAACACACCAGCATATCTGCTTCTGGGGTCTTCCTTTGGCCAAAAGACCTCTGTTTTATCAACATTGAGGTGTAAGCCACGACTAGGTCCATCCGTCATAATCAACTCTAAAACCTTACCCACAACCAAAGTATCCCCAATAACAGTACCATCATCCAGATACCATGCTTGAAAAGAAAGGTTAAAAGAGTCTCTAATCTTACATGCGAGGGGATGAAACACTAAAGCAATAATAATAATAATAATAATAATAATAATAATAATAATAATAATAATAATAATAATAATAATAATAATAATAATAATAATAATAATAATAATAATAATAATAATAATAATAATAATAATTCTTATTATTATTATAATAATAATAATAATAATAATAATAATAATAATAATAATAATAATAATAATAATAATAATAATTATTATTATTATTATTATTATTATTATTATTATTATTATTATTATTATTATTATTATTATTATTATTATTATTTTCTTTTGATATTTTTTTACCCAAATCCTACACCAACACCTTGAAACATATGCATTAAGGGTCCGTTTGGTTTGTATGTGGGTTTAAGATTCAGATTCGGATTTGGATTGAGATTCGGATTTGGATTTGGATTTGGATTGAATGTAAGAGAGAGAAAATGTATTATATGTTATTATTAGATAAATAATAGAAAAAAATATAAATATTTAAACATGTGAGGACAAGAGTAAAATACATAAAAAAAAATGTGATTTATGCTTTAAATGTGAGATGTGGGCCCTTTTAGTGGGAATTAAAAGCAATGTTATAAATGGCGTGAGGCGTGGCGTGGCGGCATGGCCACGCCTCAAGCATTACGCGCCATGGTGAAGCCATGGCGTTTTTTGCGGCGTGACTAAGGCGGCAAAAAAATATTTATATATCATTTATGTTATAATATCATATTTCATATACATATCGAGTTTACAAAAGGTGAGCTTACAAAATGTGATATGCATAAGAAATAAAGTGAAACTAAACTAGTCTTGCATCTTCTTCATTTCTTTAAATAAAACCTTCTTCATCCGAGTTGTCTGATGTAGTGATATACTGATATCTCTAATAATTTCTTTATTTATTACCTAGATATATAATGGCCTAATGGATCTTTATTTATTATTTGGATATAATGGATTAATGGGTCTCCAAGTTGCAGATTGAAAAATTGAACTATGTTTAGAAATTACTAGGCCCAAAATTTAAGCCCACATCCCCTTCTAAAAATGGCGCCACGCCATACGATAAGGCGTGCCTTTGCGCGCCTTTTCACGCCTTAACCCACGCCATGCCTTAAGCCGACGCCAAGGTCCTTTTCGTGGCGGCGAGGCCACGCCTGGCGCCTTGGCGACGCCTTTGCGTCGCCTTGGCGCGCCTTTTAGAACACTGATTAAAAGAGAAACCCACCAATTTTATGCGGAATCCATTTTTTGTAATCATTTACTATTATGAATTCCAAACTTTGAACCAAACAATTAAATTAAGGAATGAATTCATTCCTTCAAATCCACACCCCCACACCAAACAGCCCCTAAGATCCTTAATGTGATTACAAGAAACAAAGATATAATTTTGTTAGGAGTTATTTATTTATTTATTTATTTATTTATTTATTTATTTATTATTATTATTATTATTATTATTATTATTATTATTATTATTATTATTATTATTATTATTATTATTATTATTATTATTATTATTTTACTTATTCATATAATTAATTAAACTCATGAAAGTTCAGTTGCTTCTTAGACTACTGTAAGTGGCCATACCCATTTACTTTTCACATCAGCGTCACTTTAGTTTTCTCTCTCATCTCACTTCCTTTCACTCCCTCTCACATTTCACCTGTAATGGTCTAACCACTCATCACATTTTATTAAAATACTCACTTAAACAAACATAACTGACAAAATACCACACACACACACTCACAAATCAAATAATTAATAATAAAATATCTTATAGGGCCCACAAATGCACGAATGCCAAGAGGTAACATTGGTCACAATTGTCCTCCCTTTTTGCTATCTCTAACGCGTGACACATTTCATGTGTAGTGGGCCTCACGAGTGAGTGGTCACTCTCACTGCTTTTAGCCTTAAAGACTTGTGTATGCTGATGTGTTTTGCAAGGATAACGAGAAATAATAAGAACAAGGGTAGAATAGATATTTTACATTTAAAACAAAATTATCATGCAGTTTAAACTTTTAAGTGTGTAAATAATAGCTCGGATATATATGACATATTTATATGTTTAAAAAGACGTATATATGCAATTATAAGTTTTAGTTGATATATACACAATTATAAGCTTTTGAGATAATATATATGCAATTCTCTTTCCTTTTACTTAGACAACAAAAAGATAAAGGCTATAATTAAGGGGAATATAAAACTTGTGAAACTATTTTTTTAAAACTATAGTTAAGGGAAATATACAACTTGTGAAACCATAATTTTTCAAAAATATCCTTATGTTCTTATTGTAGCCCAAGCTACTAAGAAAACAATTTTTTGGCTTAGTATCATGTTACCTCTAACCAAATGTTTGTTTTAGGGGTGTTTATCGGTTCAGTTATCGTATTGTTCAATTTATTCAGTTTAGTTAATTTTTTTGAGTAGAATTGAAAATTGAACCAAACCAAAATTAAAATTGGATTAAACCGAACCGAAAATTGATTTGAATTCAGTTCGGTGTTTGAGTTGACTCAAATAACACGAAGTTCATAATTTATATATTTTTTTCATTTAATTATATAAATTTTTAT
Source organism: Artemisia annua (assembly GCA_014162995.1). Lineage (NCBI taxonomy): Eukaryota > Viridiplantae > Streptophyta > Magnoliopsida > Asterales > Asteraceae > Artemisia > Artemisia annua. The sequence continues at coordinate 246,178 of LBNU01003421.1, forward strand.
CAACAAAAAAGAAAATTCAAGCTTAAAAGATGTTATATGTATACTAGGAAAAAGTTCTAATGGTTTTTTAATATAAATATATGAAAATATATATATTTATGTGAATTCAGTTTTCGGTTCGGTTCGGTTTTCATTTTGCTAAAACAAACCGAAAACCGAATATTTAATTCGGTTCGGTTTTTTTGACAAATTCGGTTTAATCACAAATTCAGTTCGGTTTAGTATCGGTTTTTGATTCCGTTTTACCTGATTTGTGAACACCACCAGTTTGTTTTGCCATTAAAAAAAGATTTAAGCTATAACTGTGGGGAATAAAAAGCTTGTGAAACTATGTTGTTATTATTATTATTATTATTATTATTATTATTATTATTATTATTATTTTTTGTTTGTTTTTTTACTTTTTTTTTTCAGAAATTATCATTTTTTTAGCCCAATTCCACTTAAACAACCACTTTTGGGCTAGTATATCATGTTTACCCCAAAGTTTCTAACTGGATGTTCTTTTAAGCTATAATTAAGAGGAATAAACAACTTGCGTAAAATTATATTCACATTTACAAACCTCTTATAACGTGGATGACTGAAGATACAACCAGAGTTACTGAGACATCCTTTAAACAACTGTTACTTATGAGTTATGTCGCCATAACAGTCTCTCCTAAAGTTGTACAAAATGTTGGATGCGTGCAGCGTGTATGTGATGCAATATAGTGTAAGGTTATATGGTATTATAGTGCAACTTCTAACTATAAGGATTAACCTACGTTTGGAGGGATGTATGTGTAAATGCCTCTTTAAAAAGTAATTTTTCATTTTAGACATTTAAACGAAACAAAACAACTATTAAAATCTTTCAACACTGAGTTCTTCAATCAAATCATTTCTAGTAGGCAATAGTATTTTTGTGTAATTTTTTTTTTTTTTTTTTTTTTTTTTTGAGAAAAGCAATGGCATTTATAGAACCCAAAAAATAAGCCGAAATTACAATACATGGCATTCCTCCTCACTTAAACAAGCTAATTAAATGAGGAAAGGACCCAAAGAAAAAAATACACAAACCATAGAATCAATTCTAAACTTATAAACCACTTGACAAACTAACCAATTGCAGGTGTAAAATTAAACTACCTATGACTTTTTAAAGTCTATACAATAATGTAGTTCATAATATCACGAACTTAAACAAACTCATTTCCTTCAAAATACCCGACAACTTAGGTGGAGCAAGGATTTTAAGTTAAAATTAAAGAGGGTAGTAATTAAAGTAAAATAATGAGTAAATTACATAGATGGTCCCTGTGGTTTGCCCAAAGTTTCACTCACAGTCCCTGAAAGTTAAAAGTTGCACGGATAGTCCCTATCTCTGAAAAGAATAACACTAATGGTCCCTTTTTTAACTGTCGTTAAGTGACTTCCGTTATAATTTACACGTTAGTCCCTTTTGGTTAAATATCATTGCATCGTTTATCCTTTATAATAACGGTCGTTTATAACTTAAAGTTTTTCGAATTTTTCTTACGTTTTCATACGTTTTCATCCGTTTTTATACGTTTTCATGCGTTTTAATCCGTTTTCGTCCATTTTTCTTACGTTTTCATCCGTTTTCATGCGTTTTTATACGTTTTCGCTCGTTTTTCTTACGTTATTGTCTGTTTTCCTACGTTTTCATCCGTTTTTATCTTGGGTCCGTTTTTATATGTTTTCGCTTGTTTTTATACATTTTCCTTTATTTTTCTTACATTTTCATACGTTTTTATCCGTTTTTATACGTTTCATACGTTTTTATATGTTGTCGTTCATTTTTATACGTTTTCTTACATTTTCATCGGTTATTTTTATGTTTTCATATGTTTTTCTCCGTTTCCTTCCGTTTTCATCCATTTTTATTCATTTTCGTCTGTGTTTATACGTTTTGGTCCATTTTTATACGCTTTCGTCCGTTTTATATGTTTTCGCTCCATTTTTCTTATGTTTTTATCCATTTTTATACGTTTTCTTATGTTTCTGTCTGTTTTTCTTATGTTTTCATCCATTTTTATACATTCTAATCCGTTAACATCTAAAAACGTATGAAACCGGACCAAAATGTATAAAAATAGATAAAAGTGTATGACAATTTAAGGAAAACGGATGAAAGCATATAAAAACGAGTGAAAATGTATAAAAACGGACCGAATGTATGAAACGTAAGAAAAATGAGCGAAAACGTATAAAAGCGGATAAATAGTATTAAAACAGATGAAAACGTAAGAAAAACGCATAAAAATGGATAAAACGTATGAAAATATAAGAAAAACGGACGAAAACATATAAAAAGGACGAAAACGGATAAAAACGGATAAAAATGGATGAAAAATGAGCAAAAACTTATAAAACAGACGAAAACGTATAAAAATGGACCAAAACGTATAAAAACGGACGAAAATGAATAAAAATGAATGAAAACGGAAGGAAACGGTGAAAAACATATGAAAACATAAAAATAACCGATGAAAATGTAAGAAAACGTATAAAAACGAACAAAAACATATAAAAACGTATGAAAACATATAAAAACGGATAAAAACGTATGAAAATGTAAGAAAAATAAAGGAAAACGTATAAAAACAAGCGAAAACGTATAAAAACGGACCCAAACGGATAAAAATGGATGAAAACGTAGGAAAACAGACAATAACGTAAGAAAACGAGCGAAAGCGTATAAAAACGCATGAAAATGGATGAAAACGTAAGAAAAACGGACGAAATCGTATAAAAACGGACGAAAACGGATTAAAACGCATGAAAACGTAAGAAAAATTCGAAAAACTTTAAGTTATGAACGGCCGTTATTATAAAGGATAAACGATGCAACGATATTTAACCAAAAGGGACTAACGTGTAAATTATAACGGAAGTCACTTAACGACAGTTAAAAAAGGGACCATTAGTGTTATTCTTTTCAGAGATAGGGACTATCCGTGCAACTTTTAACTTTCAGGGACTATGGGTGAAACTTTGGGCAAACCACAGGGACCATCTATGTAATTTACTCTAAAATAATAGCGCTAACTATAATTCCAAAAAATAATTATCAATCCATGATTCAATTATGATTGTCTGGATCCCGATCCTGATCTTAGCATCTTACGATTTTACGATACTAGAAAGCAAAAACGATCCAGATCTTACATAGGATCTTTGAAAGCTTAAGATCTGATAGGATCCCGATCTTAATCATAGGATCTTAAGATCTAATCCGATATGATTTTACTTTTTCTCGAACTACAAACTACAAATTTATGGACTGTGTTTTGTGAAATTTAAAAAACAACAAGTTATCTTTTTAAACATTTTCATAATCATAATTTAGGAAAACATTTCTATGAAATATTTATATAATTTTGTATTTATGATTTATAATAATTTATAGATTTGTATAATATTACAAAGACTATTAAGAAAATGACATTATGATTGGATCTTAAGATCCGGATCCGATCTTACGATATCGATCTCGCAAAGATGAAATCGATCCTAAGTAGAATCCCGATCTTGAAAACCTTGGATTCAACATTTCAACCTAAGATTATAACGATTAAGAATCATGGTTATCAACCTATGATTCAACCTAACATTTACAAACCTCTTCTTGTTTAGCCCAATCCAAACCAAAAAAAAAAAAAAAAAAAAAAAAAAAAAAAAAAAAA
>LBNU01003421.1:250110-262895 GCA_014162995.1 Artemisia annua
GGGGGGGGAGGGGGAAGACTATGTGATAGATTTCTATCATTTGATAGGCGAAAAGAAGGGTAGGATGGCGGAAAAAGGGTAGTGGGTAAATGGTATTTGGTGTTGGGAATGAGAATGTGTTAGGGGTCTCAGAGGAAGGGTGTGTAAAGAATTTTAAGACTTACAAATTATCTTGTAAAATGTGGGTATATTGATTTATTGTACGGATCAGTGGAGATGGGCACTTCATGAGAGTGGAGATTTCACGGTTAAACTGTTAACAAAGTTGGTGGAAGAAAAGATCTTAGACGTGAATAATGGAGGCGAGGCGACAATATGGAACAAGTGAGTACCTAAAAAGTCCATATCTTTATGTGGATGGCTTTGAAAGGAAGGCTTCCGGTTAGTGAAGAACTAGACAAAAAGACATCGATTTGGATTATCTTCTATGTCCGTCATGTGGTGAAATAGTGGAATCATGCTCCCATTGTTTGGTTATGTGCAATTTTTCTATGAGCGTGTGTGAAAAAATCTTTAGTTGATGGAAGATTGAGAATGTCAATGCTTTTTCCATTGAAATTTTTTCCCCACTCATGGGAATGCACATATTCCTATTCGGTCATCAAGATTGTGGCAAGTGGTCATTTGAAAGTCTGGATATTTTATTTGGAAAATAAAAATACACAGGTGTTTAAAGGTAAAGCTTCAAGACCCAAGGCCTTTGGTCTAGTGGTATGTGAGTTACCCACCAACTTAGAGGTTGTAGGTTCAAGCCTTGCTGGAGGCATTTGTGAGATATATTGTGAGATAGGTGGCATAAGTGTGAAACAAATCATTAAAATAAAAAAGGTAAAGCTTCAAGTATAAATAAAATTATTCAAGATATACAACTTAATAGTTTTGAATGGATTGTAAGCAGACCGGGAAAGAAAAGTGAGTTGAATTGGCAACACTGGCTTTTTGATCATCTAAAATGTCAAATCAAAGTTGGTTTTCAAGTGTGGCGGTAGCTATTGATGTTTATTCGGGTGTTTAGTATAAATGCAGTTGTTATTCGGGTGTTTAGTATAAGTGCAGATGTTATTCGGGTGCTTGACTGTGAGGTTGCGCTGCTGTGTGGCTTCTATACCCGGTTTGCCTCTTTCCATCATTTGGTTAATTCGCTCATGGATTTTCATTTAGTGGTCCAGGCCTATTTTGCGATTGTGGTCATTTCCAAATTTATGTTGGTATTTAGTGTCTTTTTTCTTCCTGTTGTTTGTAGTTTTTGTAATTTAGGGGGTGTTTGGTTTAAGGGTATCAATATAAGGGAATAAGTTTCATTTCCATTTTAGTTGTTTGGTAAATAGGGTTAGTCATTGAAAATGAGAATCAAATCTTTAAAACTAAGCATTTTCCAAACCCACTAAAGGTGGTGGGTTTCAAACCTATTCCAATTGCCATACTCATAATGATTCCCAATATAAACCAAACACCCCCTTAGCATTTGGTTTTGTATCTTTTTTTTTTTTTTTTTTTTTTTTTTTTTTTTTTTTTTTTTTTTTTTTTTTTTTTTTTTTNAGGGTTTGCCAATGATTGGACGCATCCCCTGGTTGTACGGTATGTTTTACGGGTTGCACGGTTTGACTAAAAACCTATGATGTGACACCATAGAGAGGGTTGGGATAACACATCCCTTATAATTACATTGTACTAAGAGCTACTCTATATGCAAATCATTGAAAGCCAAATTTGATTGCTTGATCTCCTGAGACATGGTATCAATCTTGAAGAAATATAAGCCATTTGGTGAATGAACCTCGTTTTATGGTACAGCCAAACGAACTCCAAGGTTGTTGGATGATATCATACCATATAACCCGCATAAAAGATCCTCAGATCCTTTGGCTCTTCTAACTATAACCTTGTACCAAATTGTTGGCACTCTTGGAAGTTGCCACGAACCAACGGATACAATTTCAAATGTAAACTTGATACTTTTATATCACTCCGTATTAACATGAAATAGAGATATAATTTATTACTTGATGTGGTAAGATTTATAAAAAAACAAAGTAATTTAATGTAATACAATATGATATAATACATAGATGATTAGTTATAAGCAAAAAAACTACTACAAAAATAAAATAAATCCTAGATTGATGCAGTTTCAGCTTACGTATAGACACTATCTATGTATTTATGTTGTTCTTTTTTTCTTTTTTTTTTTTTTAATTTATTATTATTATTATTTTTTATTATATATTTTTTATTATTATCTATATATTTTTTTATCCTGTTTAGCATTTTTATTAAAAAAAAAATAAAAAAATGAGAGCATAAGACACAACATGTTAATGATCAACTAGCTCTTCTGTTCATGTTAATGTCGGAATCAAACTTATCATCTATATATTTAATGCACTTGTTTTGGTTCTTAAACTTTTCATTAACCTAATTAAACTATCCTCATTATGTCTCCTTCTTGTCCCCTTTTTTACACACTATATTTTTCTGTTTCCACAATGTTTCCTTGATTTCCACACAACTCATGATTTTTGTCTTTAGTTTTAAGTTTAACAATGATTTTAATAAGCCGTCAAAAATCGTCTATTAAGTCAACTTATAAGCTACAACCAGTAACCTTGATTTGGTTTAATGCATCAAGACTGGTTTTGGCAATTATTGTCAATCTATGTGATTTGCCTTTTTGAAATATGACAAATTGTTTATATATAGAATTAAGATTAAGATAAATCACAGGAAAAGTACATAAGTTGAATCATGGCATGCTTTTATAGTGAAACAAATTGCGTAGATTATGTGTGTTTCACAAAAATATAGACGGATATACCTTGCTATGTTTTTACGACCGCTAAAATTGATACCTCATGAAGTGAGATCGCAACATGATACAAAATTTGGATAATAGGGGCCTAATAAGTTAGTCTCAGATTGGAAATTATGGCTACATTGTCCCATGATGGCTTGTTTTGTAACTTCTAGAGATAACTTTGTATTGTTTTTCTTGCTTTCTAGCTTCTTGCTAGTTTGCATACAACCGATTTTTAATAAAAAACATGGAAAATACAAGATTTAGGACAATTCGATGAAAAGAGAAAGAAAAATGAAATGAGGAGTTGTCTATGTTGCTCATTTATATATTGTATGTATACGCAATTGTTTTATTAATTTTGTTATAATATTTTGTGGCATGTAGGATTTAGCAAAGTCCTGGTCAAGTGTTTTTCAAACGATGGTGAAAAGAAAGAAAACTAAAGATGATTGTCCTACATGAAAGGCCTAGCTACGAAAACACTCATGAGCAACATAAAGAACACTCCATGCCAATCAATTTACCATTAATAAGGAAACACCATCCTAGTTTTCGTCAAATAAAAAGGTGTTAAAAGACATTACAAAGGAAAATACACTACTTTATCGAGTGATGTAGATTATTATAAAGATATATTCCATTAAGTTTGACCCAAACTTCAAAATGACAAAATATGAAAAACATTTATTTTGGATGGAGGTGTTGTACAATGTACGGGCATTGAAATAATAATTTTTGTAATTTGACAATACTACCCTTTCCGTAGGTCTATAAGAAGGGTGACTGTGCCCTTAACTTGATATCACATATTCACAATCCTCATTGTCTTATAGTTTCTTGAAGCACATAAATATGGCAAATAACGGTTCAAAGAGAAGTTCACAAAGCAAAGGGCTTGGCAGGTTTCTTAAGGAGCAAAGAGGAAGACTTTACATCATCAAGAGATGTGTCATCATGTTACTTTGTTCGCATGACTAGATGGTCACTCGTTTTGTGTTTTTTTTGTCAGCGAAATGTTAGAAAGAGCATGATAAACGTTGCGTACTTGAGGCTGAAGTGATCGAGTTAGCTAACTTTTGGTTTTGATCCTAATGTAGATATTGTAAACTAACGTAGGACTGCTGACCATGTTGGACTATAACATGCGTCGTATTTTGTAGTAGATCTTGGTTTTAACGAATTGAATGTTTCGTTTTTTATTCTACCAAGCTTAGAGCAAACGTGTTTACAATATGTATCATCTTATATAATTAAGCAAAAATTAAACATAGTTGTTTGCCAAGTATTAGCTAGCTAGTACGATACCCACATGCAGCTTTAAGAGTTTTAATATAAGTTCCATACGAATTTGAAAATGATTATAATTTCACTATATATAATTCAAATGCGACACCATTCATGCTAAGTTTTTTATTTTTATCAATGTCTATATCACTATGTTTAGAACCATAAAATACAAAGTGCATAAGTTAAAGATGATATTTTCTTTGTAAACTCTTGAAGCCTTAAAAATGAACGAATTATTAAAGTCAACATATCGATTAAAACTTGGTAATTCATTAGACTATATATTTAAACAGAGTTCTCAAGACCAATCTCTAGTGACTTAAATTGAATCAAACAATTTCAAACAAACCACGGTATAGATGAACATGGAGATGGTTTTTCTGTATGTAATGTTAAAATCGAATTTCTTAATCATTTAATGTAAAAACAAGTGAAGTTTTCGTTGATAGCACGACAGTGTGGGTAAACGGGCGAGGTTTGTCGCGTTCTGACAACTATTTGGAGAGGACGAGTATTTACCTCAGATGTATATGGTATAAAATATAAAGTGAATATCCCCGTGGCTGTATCAAAACCCTTTCTCTGACCCCAGGTACTTACCGAAGTTTGGACCTGAAACTTTTTTGTAAGAACATCAACGCCTATCATTAAAGTTGCTAAACTTTTAGTTGACATACAATGCACACAATCTAACATGGATATGTCCTTGTATTCGTATTAACGAAAAAAATAAAGTTCAATAATCATTATTCTTTGTTGGATATGTCCGTTAGCACTTTCATTTGATTAAACAATAATAGGTGGGTCTTATTAATAATTGTAGCTTATCATTAGAAGCCAATGATCAGCAAACCAACCGGGCAACATGTTTGAATTACATCACATTCCTACTACTTGATATTAAAATTTTTAATATCGGGTAGTGTTACTGATTTCCCGACAAACTAGCTATTTTTTTGGTAAAAGGTTTTTACACATGGTGAATATGTTACTTCAAAAAACGTTTACGTAAGATGCGGGTGAATCCCGCATCTCAGCCCGTTACATAAGCAGTAAAGCTAACATAACTAGGCACTACTATTCCTATACAAAGGCAATAAACGACTACATACTAGAATACATTTGACTCGAAACCAAATATAGTCTACATTTAGGAAGACTTATATAAAATGCATCACATAATGCAAGTTGGTTGATACGACCCTTGTGGATAGTATCGGGATAGGGCACCACTTTTAGCGGGTGCTAGCCCCTTAAGAAAAGTAGAAAAGAAAAGAGATTTGATTTGACAGAAAACTATGAATTCATTCATGAATGATTCGGTATATTTATACCGAATACAAGACAACTTGTAGTCCAAGACTTCTCCTAATATAATGACACTTCCCTAAAACACAAACGTAATAAGTAAATAAAGATAGTTTACTGGTAAATAAAGATAGATTACGGAACCACATAATCCTTATGCCATACAGGCTTGGACGTGGCTCTCTTGGGTCGTGGCTCTGCAATGGGCTTTGGTCCAGGCTGCTTTGGTCCAGGCTTATCATTCCCCTCGCCTTCAAAAATCACCTTGTCCTCAAGGTGGTAGGATGGATAAGCAATCTTGAATTCTGACAACCATTCCCATGTCGCCTCTTCAGGTGATCTTCCGCTCCATTGCACCAACACTTGCCGAACAGGTATGCCTTTCTGCAAAACGATTCGGGTATCGCAAATTGCCAATGGCTGCTCCACGGGCTGCCCCTCATGTTCATCCTCTGGTAAGTTCGCAATCTGTTCCTGACCCGTTCCAGAAAATGGTTTGAGTAATGACACATGGAATACGGGGTGGATCTTACTTGAATCTGGTAGAGCAAGTCGATAAGCCACCTTGCCCACACGCTCCAACACCTTAAATGGTCCATAATACCTTTTAGCCAATTTGTTGGAGTGACGCTTCGCCAAAGTAACCTGGCGATACGGTTGCAGTTTAACAAGCACCATGTCCCCGGTATTGAACTCGACATCCCGCCGTTTCCGGTTAGCTTGCATTTCCATGCGGTGTTTAGTGACTAACAGATTGTGCTTAAGCTGGCGTAACAAGGCGTCACGCTCAACTAATGACTCTTCCACAGCCGCGACCTTGTACGACCCGAGTGGGTAAGGAATAATTGCAGGAGGAACACGCCCATAGACGGCTTGGTAAGGCGTCATTCCGATGCTACTATGGAAACTAGCATTGTAGCTATATTCAGCCCATGGTAACAAACGTACCCAGTGTTGAGGCCGGTCCAATACCATAGCCCGCAAATATTGCTCAAGCCCACGGTTAACAACTTCCATCTGACCGTCTGTCTGGGGATGATAGGCCATGCTATGACTTAATTTGGTCCCACTAGCATCGAACAAATGCCTCCAAAACTTGCTAACAAAGATGGGATCACGGTCAGATACGATGGTTTTAGGAATCCCATGGTGTTTGACCACTATATCAATAAAAATTTCAAAAACCTGTGGTGCGTTGAAACTAGTAGGTAGTGGCCCGAAGTGGGCATACTTAGTGAACCGATCCACTACTACAAAAATCACTAACAATCCCTTGTAAACTGGTAATCCGGTAATAAAATCCATTGAAACATCTTCCCATACTCTAGACGGAGTCGGCAAGGGTTGTAGTAATCCACCCGGAGCTTGCGTAGAATATTTAGTCTGTTGACAAACGAGGCACTTACCAATAAATTCTTCAACTGACTTACGCATACCTTTCCAGTAAAACAACGCGGATAACCCAACCAACATCTTTTTAACACCACTATGTCCCGCCGTTGGAGTGTTGTGAAATTCTGACAATAATAACTCCTTAAGTTTAGATTCCGTCCCAATATAGTAACGATCACGAAACACTAACATACCCTGCTCTCGTCGAAACCCCTACATCGGCTCATTGTGATCGAGTTTTTGATGAATTTTCTGTAACTCATCCATTGTTTCATTCTCTTGCCGTAATTCACTTATCAAACCAGGCAATGGCTTACTTAAAGTCATAAACGTAGCCATGACGTTATCTTCCTCCTCATACATACGGGACAATGCATCAGCAACCTGATTAGTAGCCCCCGGTTTATATTCAATAACAAAATCAAAACCCATAAGCTTTCGCACATATTTTTGTTGAAGAGGTGTTTGGATAACTTGTTGCATGAGTTCTTTGAGACTCCTATGATCCGTGCGTATAGTAAAACGGCGCCCAAGTAAATATTGTCGCCATTTATAAACGGATTCGACAATGGAAAATAATTCCTTTTGATAGGTGGCGGCTATTCGCATACGCGGACCCAACTTGAGGCTGAAAGAACTTAAGGGCTGTCCTTTTTGCAACAATACGGCACCTATTCCCACATCCGATGCATCGGTTTCTACCACAAACATCTCATCATAATTTGGGAGACCCAATATTGGTGCACTAGACATTTGTGTCTTAAGATCTTCAAAAACCTTATTCTCCAATGCCCCCCACTGGAATTCGTGTTTCTGAAGCAAACTAGTCAAGGGAGCAGCAATCGTAGCATAGTCTTTAATAAAACGCCTATAATAACCAGTGAGTCCCAAAAATCCCCGCACTTGTCGTTGGTTCGTAGGCACGGGCCAATTCCTTACCGCAGCAACCTTTTTCGGGTCCGTCTCTACGCCTTGTTTTGAAATAATATGCCCCAAATACTCAAGGGACAAAGCTCCGAACACGCACTTTGTTTAACATAAAATTGATGGTCATGTAAACACTTAAAAACACATTCTAGATGTTCTAGATGGGCAGTAAGAGTGACACTATAAACTAGGATATCATCAAAGAAAACAATCACAAATTTGCGTAAGTAAGGAGAGAATAACCGATGCATGGTGGCTTGAAAAGTAGATGGAGCATTGGTAAGTCCAAATTGCATTACCAAAAATTCATAATGACCATCATACGTTCGAAATGCCGTTTTGTACACATCCCGCTCATGTACCCGTATTTGATGATACCCCGCACGCAAATCAAGTTTAGTGAAAATAACGGCACCCCCTAGCTCATCAAACATCTCATCTGCCATAGGAATCGGAAACTTATCTTTGATCGTGACCTCATTCAAGGCCCTATAATCCACACAAAAGCGATAACTGCCGTCCTTCTTTTTCACTAATAACACTGGGGATGAGAAAGGGCTTTGACTAACATCTCATTCACGAGTTTCTCCATTTCTACTTTTTGATAATGGGGATAACGATAAGGCCGCACATTCACCGGTTTTGTATTTGGATATAAATGAATTTGATGGTCAATGCTACGATGGGGTGGAAGAGTAGTGGGTACCTAAAAGAGTGACTCGAAGCGGTGTAAGAGTTGCACGAGCTCCGGTTGTAATGCTACTTCTGCCGCTAGTGTAGCTCCTTGGTCATTCTCCTTGGAAGTCAAATTATAGAGCTCATATACCCCATAAACATCATCCGCCTCTAACAAACCCCGCATATGGCGTAAGCTAATTTGTTTCATACGTAGCGAGGTGTCCCCTTGCAATTTATAACCATGATCCAACCAAGTAAATTCCATTGTCTGCCGAGAATAATCGTGTGTTACCCTACCTAGTTGTTGCAACCACTAAATACCAAGCACAATATCTGGCCCTTTCATCGGAAGCACATACAAGTCCACCTCTATGCGTAACCCCTGGATTTCAAGCGATACTTGAGCACATAGGTTTTTACATAATAGGGTTTCGCCACTGCCAATGTACACTTTAAAGGCTCTCATGTTCGTGACTGGTAGCTTCATTCGTTCGACCACTTCTGGTTGAACAAAATTGTGAGTGCTGCCGTTATCAATTAAAATGTGAACCTTACCCGTACCCAGTGTACCCCATAACTGAAGAGATCGAGGACTTCCGTGCCCAACCAAAGAATTAAGCATCGAGATATCCCCTCTTTCTATGGCCTCTTCGTGCTCCGTTTCCAGAGGCTGCTCCTCATCTACATCCTCATCCGTCATAAGTAACATAAACTTACCGGGACATTTATGACCCCGTACCCACCGATTATCACAATTAAAACATAAGCCCTTACTAAGCCGTTCCTGGCGTTCCGCGGGCGAAATCCATTTAATAGCTAATGATTTGGCAGTAGCATTGGTAATACCTGATGTCGGAGTGGGTAGCAACGGGGTTTTACCCGATTGAGACATCGTGGTTGGTGGAGATACCGTGGCTGAATTTCGTGACGAGTGGGTCCTTTGCAATCCTCCTCCTGAGGCCTGGCCAACAATGGACACCCGCTGATCATCCAAACGAGCCTCAGTAACCCTAGCTAAAGCAAACGCATCTCCCAAGTTCGTGGGTTTGGCAACAAGTAATTCCCGTTGTAGGTTTGGTTTAAGCCCAGAAACATAAAACGAGATAAGCAAATTCTCAGATATATCAGTAACCCGATTCATTAATTTTTCAAACTCACCTTGGTATTGAGCGACCGTACCAGTTTGTAGCAATTTGGATAAAGCCCCTTGCGGATCCTCATATTTAGAAGGTCCGAATCGATTCTTGACACTCTCTACAAACGCATCCCAGTTGGTGATCAACCCATTCCGCGTCATCCAACGAAACCATTCAGCGGCCTCACCTTCGAGGTTAAATCCCACAATCCTTAACCGCTGATAGATCGGAGTATTTAGCAAAGAAAAATACTCATTAATAGAAAAGATCCAGCTTTCTGGATCGGTGCCTGTGAATTTAGGAACATCCAACCGCATTGAACGCGACAACATCGACCCGGTGTCACCACCTCCCCCATGACGGTTTTAGATCAGATTCTTCGTAGCCTGTAACTCCAACTGTAACGCCACAAGCTGAGCTTGAAGGGCGTCGGCCTGTTGTTGATTAGCCGTTGCCTGCTCCTTGAGCAGCAACCGAATTTCGTCTGCGTCCATGAGAATGAAAGCACCAGTTGATACGACCCTTGTGGATAGTATCGGGATAGGGCACCACTTTTAGCGGGTGCTAGCTCCTTAAGAAAAGCAGAAAAGAAAAGAGATTTGATTTGACAGAAAACTATGAATTCATTCATGAATGATTCGGTATATTTATACCGAATACAAGACAACTTGTAGTCCAAGACTTCCCCTAATATAATGATACTTCCCTAAAACACAAACGTAATAAGTAAATAAAGATAGTTTACTGGTAAATAAAGATAGATTACGGAACCACATAATCCTTATGCCATACAGGCTTGGACGTGGCTCTCTTGGGTCGTGGCTCTGCAATGGGCTTTGGTCCAGGCTGCTTTGGTCCAGGCTTATCATTGGTCTTCAGTTAAGTCTTCACATTCATAATCATCATATGGGTATTCATCATATATAACTCTCCTACCAACATTCATATAAGCTTTGCTTCCCACGTCCACCTCCTCCCTTATTCCAATTTCCACTACCACCTTTCGGATGTTTCAAAACCATAAAGTTAATTTGTAGTTTCATCATAGACATCCTCTACGTCACTCTCGCTATCTTCCACAGTCCTTGCAATCGACATACCATCTTTCTTTACATTAGCTTCTTCCGTATTCATCCCAAGAGAACTTGTGGCAACGTTTGGATGGTTAATCACTTTATCAACCGACTTGGAAATACCTCCATTTGCACCTAACTTATCGTCATTTTCAACCGTCGTAAGTGCATCAAACGTGTGACATTTCAAAATTTTCATGTCATTAATTTTAGTATTTTATTATTTAACTATTCTATTTTTTTTAATAACTAACTTCGTCGGAAGTTATCCGTGTACGTTCAATTCATTCAACCGCTACTAGACTATGTTCAGTCTACACTTTCTATGCACCGTTGTTTCCTTACAATCCGAATTTTAAAATCATAATTCTTTTCTTCCATTTTTACGTAAACCTTGCACCTTTTACGTTTGCGCAATTTAAATTCACGTTTTTACGTTTTAACCACATTTAAATCCTTCGATGAACTCACCACTCACCTAAAATACTCAAATAAATTATATTAATAAGTTTTAACATTTTTATATATTTTACATTATATTACTACCTGATTTTAAGTTAATCGTCTTTAAAACTCCACGTTTTAATTGCCAGGAGCAAAATACACATTTTAACCAAAATAATATCAAATTTAACCAACCACACCACCTCATGGGTGAGGTGGTCTATTTTTATAAGTAACATGAGACACTTGTCTCAAATTTTCTTCTTTGTCTCCCACTAAACAAAACCATGTGCATAAAACCCTTTTTCCTTCACATAGTTCTTATCACCAAGTAAATACTCATCTTTATTCTCTCTCTCTTGAAGTGAACGACCAAGAACAGCTCCACAAACACCATAAAAAGTTTTAGAAGTCATTTTGTAAGGTAAAACTAAATGTGCAAGAAGCCTTGTATCATTCTTGCACCAAAACCCTTTAAAAATTAAGTTTTCTTATGATTTATGCAAATTTTCTATAACCTTTTTAGACCTGTAATTTTTATGGAAAAACACTCTTATTAGAGTCCTAATAATGTGTAAAAACTTTGGTTTATAGATTTGTAGTTGTGGTTTAATGATTTGTTCCAAATGGTGAGCTCAAAATCTAGTTATTTTGATTTCCAACATATTTTTGACATCATGCAATAAAGAGAACTTATAGATCTATTTACTACTGAGATTTTAAAGTATTTTCAAGGGTAAAGCAAGGTGAAAAATGGTTAAAAGACTTGGGTTAAAGGTTGGAAGCATGGGTGTTGATTGGTGGTTGTTAGGACTAGTGCTCTTGTTCTTGATTCCTTATTTTTATTCATCAATCTTTTGTAAGGAAACTCTTCACTAACTTTTCATTTTATTTTTACTTTCAGTACTGTAAATGCAATATTATTTGATATATTTGTATATTATATGAGTTATCATGCTTGGTTAGGCTTGGTACATAAGCTAGATCACTAGAAAATCACTCATGGACTAGTCATGCAAAGGACAGTTTTGATCAAGGGTAAAAACGGAACTAATTGCACTAATCAGTAAACTTTGGACTTAAACTAAAAATATGTAGTTTTAGGTCTATGTCTTGTGGTCATTTTCTCGGGTGGTGCATCCCGTGAAGGCACCCGAGGATTAAACTAAAAATGTTTTCGTGAAACATGCCAGATTCTGAGTAACACATTTGAATCATATAAAACTCATATTTTTGCACATAACCAACTGTTTCTCAAAACATAAAAGTTTTGGATAACATCTTAACTTAAACGTGGCCGCAAACGGGGAATTAATCGGGCTTGCAGAACTCTAGATATCGCGACTTTCGTGGGACTGTTGTGATGTTAATATTTTCAGAACTGAGTAGTAATGGTAAACTAGTAATTTTACTACTGTTAGAGGAATTTTGACATATTGGGACCCACAAAACTTGTTAGTTCAGATAAATACCTTTCCGGGGATATAAAGAACTTAATTTTTTGACTTACGGTTTAAGAGTAATGAATTTTCTAAGATGAACAAGTTAAGAAAATTCTAACAGCTTTGACATTAAAAAGTATAAAAAGGATAAATAACTCATATAATTGTATCCTTCAATTTTATTTTGGAACACTTAATATATTTTGAACCTTTATTACTTATTTGGACTTAGGAACAAACATATACATTTTACTTAAAACTTTGTAAGAATTTTTCAACTTCATACTTATAAATCATTTTT